>APFE031210438.1:0-41141 GCA_000404065.3 Pinus taeda | reverse complement strand
ACAAATTTTCTAAGGGTTTGAAAATTGAATTCATCAAACCTTGAAATGTAGAAGGTGCATTGGTAAGGCCAAAAGGCATGACCAAAAATTCATAGTGACCCTCATGAGTTATAAATGTTGTTATCGGAATGTCTTCAGTCTTCATTTTGATTTGATGATATCCTAAACGAAGATCCAACTTGGTGAAGTAAATTGATCCATGCAATTCATCCAACAATTCGTCAATGACAGGAATGGGAAACTTATCTTTAATAGTTATCTAGTTGAACTCCCTATAATCCAGACACATGTGCCATGATCCATCCTTCTTGTAAACCAATACTACTAGAGCAGAGAAAGAACTTTGGCTAGGTTGAATTATACCAGCCTCTAGCATTTCTGCAACCATATGTTCAATTTCACTCTTTTGGGAATAGGGATATCTGTACAACTTGATGTTTGGAGGACCACTTCCTGGAATCAAAGGAATAGCATGATCGTGATCGCAAATAGGAGGGATACCTTTGGGAGTCTCAAAAACCTTGGAATGATTGTCCAAGACTTTTTGGATATCTAGAGAAATAGATGATTTCGGTGTGGAAACATCTAGTGAACATAATTGTGCAATTACGCCTCATTGTTCATTTTTTAGAAGCTTTGTCATACCATTAGAGATGATTATATTTGCTGGTTTCCCTGCAATGCCCCTTAATTCAATTTCCTTTCATTTTGCATAAAATTTCATGAAAATTTCTTGAAAGTTAAGAGCTATTGCACCCAAGGATTGTAGCCATTGAACTCCTAGTACAACATTAGCACCTCCCATTGGAATGCAAAGCATTGGGCTATTCAATACATATTCTCCCATGGATAGCTTGATATTATGGCACTTTCCAGAGCAATTTATCATTCCTCCACTTGCAGCCATCACTTGACATTCTCGTGCTAGATATAGGAAGCAATTCAATTCTTTTACTATCTTACAATGAATAAAACTGTGGGTACTTCCTGAATCAATCAACACTATTACCTTTTTATTCTTGGTATGTCCTTCTATCTTGATAGTTTGAGGAGTGGTAATTCTAGCCAGTGCATTACAAGATATGGTTAGATTCATTTCTTCTTTATCTAGGCTTTGTTCCCAGAGTATATCCTCTTCTTTTGACCTTTCTTGTTCCTTTTCTTCTTCCACTTCACAATCTATGTAGAATAATTTCTTGTCAACACAGTTATGTCCTTTAGTGTATTTACGATCACAACTGTAACAAAGCCCTTTTGCTATTTTTTCTTCCAATTGTTGTAGTGTCAAACTTATAGGTTGTGGAAGGCTAGGGGCAACAACACTTCCATATTTATAGTTGCGAGTGGTAGGCTTCTTGGTTTCCATAATTTTGCTTTCCATTTTTCTTGCTAACCTAAATGCCTTCTCCAACGACTCAAGTTGCCAAAGGTGAACATCATGTTGGATATTCTCCTTTAAAGTCCCTGTGAACACATCAATCCTATGCTCCTCTGGAATATTTTTTACCATTATGTTCAATTTTTGGAACTCCCCAATGTGCTCCATCATTGAACCATTTTGTTTGAGACTTATCAATTGGCTAAAAAAAAGTGTTGTTTTTTGTATCCTCATAATATGCTATCATTTCTTCCGTAAAAATTGCCCAAGTGATAACTTGTTTAAGAGAGCAAAGACATTGATACCATAGAAACTGATTTTTTTCCAAATATAAAGTTGCAATACATACCTTTTGTGTGTTTTTCACATTATTGAGATCGAAAAATTGCTCCATCTATAGTATCCACTTTGCGGGATCCTTGCCATCAAACTTCCTCATATCGATTTTTGGAATATGGTGGGTCTTGAATCCAACATTAGAGTCTATGAAATCATGATTAACATTTCTTTTGTTCTCATCATTAGTTTCCTTTACTACCCTTTCACCATTAGTGACCATTTCTTGTAGCAACTTATTCAAATTTATCTTCAATTCTTCCATCTTATCATCCAAGCCATTCATCTTAGCGTCCATGCCATTTATATTAGCTTCCATGCCATTGATCTTAGGTTTCACACCATTCATCTTAGCTTCCACACCATTCATCTTAGCTTCCATGCCCTTTATCTTAGATTCCATACCATTTATCTTAGCTTTTGTTAGCTTTTGTGGGAGTGACATTTATTGCACCTGGTCTTGTAATTTTGATATATGATGTAGCATTTCTTCCTCTTCTTCATGAGTCATGATAGAGCTTTTAGGTTGTTTACTATGTGTTTCCATTTTCTTTCTTAAGGACATCAATTAGCGATAATAGGTATTCACTATTACCTTTAAATTCCTTCAAACTAATTTTTCAAACCCAGCTTATGCAAATATTAAAAAAAATACACACCTTTTTTCACTTTGTAGGTACTCAATATTGAAGATGTTGTATCTCTGTAATTCGAGATCTTTCAGTTCTGAAATTCTGAGTTATAGTAGCCCTCTATGTCCTCTTTCCAATGCCACCAGTCTGATCAAATTTAGATTCTTTAACAAATAGTTATGTAAAATCTCCCAAGATGACCTAATTATATACCTTTTTGGAAGAATGAAATTGTATAAGGGGCCACGTGTCACTGTTTTGACCTTCAGCTCTAAAAACTATATACAAGAAACTAAATTCCGTCCTCTTTCTATAACGTCTTATAAAATTGTAATCTGATGCTCAAAACCAAAGTTATGACAATTTTCCCAAGGTCGCCTGTTTGTAATGTAATTCGAGAGTCTACAAAAAGACCAACTTCCTCAGATCATATCTCCACAAATATAGCATGAAAAGAACTGAAATTTGGAACTGAGGTTGAATGTGATTTCATATCAAATGGGTTTTTTTTCACTTTTGAAACATTGCAGAAAAAGAGTTATAGAAAAAATGCCGCAATGACCTATTCAGAGTAGCAAAACTCTAGAATCCAAAGCTCTGATACCAAATGTTATGAAACCAGCTCACAAAAGATAGAAAAGATAGATCAACGCCTTAGAATTCAGCCTCTTCGAGGGGGCAACCTCATTTACATTACATAAATGAATAATTCTTGGATGATTCAAATGACAAAACCTCCTTTCTATATATAGGAGTTTAAGGAGTCACAATATAACCACGCCGACCTAAAAATAATAATATAAAGGCACAAAAATAACAATAGAGGGATCCTATGGGGCATAATAATAATAATATGGGGACAATAGGGGCACAACAATATTAATAAGGGATACAACTACAATAGTAATGGGGGAATCATTAGTATTATAGGGACCTAACACACTAATGACACTCTGAGTTATGTGATTGACAAAATTGGGAGACTCTATCTTGATTAAGTCCAAACATAGTTGACTGAGCAACTTGGGCCATCTTAGAAAGTTCCTCCAAAATGGTTGACAAAGACACTTGAATGTGTTCATCTTCATGAGGTTGGAAAGACAAGAAAAAGAAATTCAACCAAGAAAAATGGAGGTTATGTAGATTAGTTTGATTCAAATGAAAATGGTCAATGGTCATACGTGAAAATGACTTACTTAACGTAGTTGAATCCCAAAATGATATCTAATATAATGCACTGCGTAAACCCCCATACTTAGTTTGATTCAGCTGTTGATATCGATGTTTCTTATGATTGTGAATTAAATCTATCTTCAAATATTGAACCAAATTCCTTCAAATAAGCCTATTCTCATGATGAATGGAAAGAAGCGACGTAGAAAGAGTATGATGTCTTGATACAGAATGACACTTGGAAGCTGGTTGATCCTCCATTGAGAACCAAACGAAGAGGCTGCAAGTGGGTCTACAGGAACAAGTATAAAGTTGATGGATCAACTCACAAGCACAAAGTCAGGCCTATGGAAAAAGGTTTCTCATAGAAGCAAGGGGTCAAATATGAGGACAAATTTGTTGAAATGTGGCAACAAGAATATTCCAATTTTAATTTGTCCTTGAATTAAAATTCAAATTTAGTCTCACCAGCTACTTGAAAAATAATTAACTAATTCATCTTGAGTTAATTAGTTGGAGAAATTCAAGTTATAGGTCTTTCTGAAGTCATGCAACAGTTATCCCTTAAACTAAGGAGATTATGAATTAATTAAGGAGATAAGATTGAGTTATATTTGAGTTATAATTAGTTAGCTCAGTTTACTAAGTTAAGTCTAGTTAAATTAGTTCCAAACTATTTGAGGATATAATTGTGAGTTATCAATTAGTTGATGCATGCATGCACTCAACTAGTGTACTCCAGATAACTGAAGATTATCTCATCGATAACTCATGCATGTCTATTCTGATAAAGACCCAATTGAGATTAAAGATAGGGATAATGTACTATCAATTGCATGTGTTCTCTTATAAAGAAAACTCATGCATGTAGTCAAAGTATCATTCTTTGAGGTTTGCACAGTTATGACAGTGTTTTAGAGAAGTGTGTGAGATCAGTGTTACACTTGGTAACTGAAGGATTACCCAGGAGAAACTGCGCAAGGAAATAGGAGCTTGGAGGCCAGAGGAGAAGCGTTATGAGAAGTCTATTTTGCCTATGAGCATCTGTGAGGATTGTACCGAGAGCTGGCTAGCTGTGAAAGCTAAGGCTTTGTGTAATTCTGAGATATTTCCAACTTGTATGATAATAAAAACGGTGGGTTTTTTAGCTTAGTATTTCCCCTGAGTATTCTTCTATGTTTCATGTGCATTGATTCTTCTTCTGGCTATATGTGTTCAGCTTGATCTTGCTCAAATCTTTCAAGCTTCTGCAAATTCATTGTAGAAGTAGGTTAAAGTATTTTTCTTTGGTAGACTCATCTACATTGCTGGAGCTGTAGATAGAATGTCGACATGGTATTAGAGCAACATTTATCGGAGTTGTGGATAGTATACTGAGAAGACAATATGAAGTTTGAAGTTCAGGGTTGCAGGTGAAAATCAAATTCATATAATACTTCAGGTTGGTCAATGACATTCTATGGCTTAAGACTCGAGTATGCCTTGGAAGGCAACTTGAATTACATAGCATGGAAAGATAGAATGTAGGTTACATTAGAAAACAATTGCTTGAAGGATTTCATTGATCATGAAATCCCAAAGCCAGTTGTAGCTAATGCACAAGAGTTGGTTGAGTGGAAGAAGTGTGTAGCGAAGGCGAGATGGATCATCCTTGAGGGAGTGTGAGATCATATTGTCTCGAGTCTCCATGGGAAGGATACTCCATTTTCAATGTGGAAAACATTGAAGGACCTCTACTAGAACAGTAGTGACCAGAGGAAATTGGCGCTCAAGGATAAGCTTTGAAAAATCAAGATGGAGAAGGGCGATATTATTTACACATATCTAAAAAAGCTCACAACCTACAGAGATGAGCTTGGCAGTGTGGGAATAACTACTAATGATGATGATATGGTCAGCCTCACTCTCCTCAGCCTCCCAAAGAGTTGGAATAGCTACGAGGACTCTCTAAATGGAAGGGAGAAACAACCAGATTAGGAATGAATGTGGTCAGATCTCATGCAGGAGGGGATCAGGAGGAGCACACGAGATGGTTCTTCATCAAAGAATGATGATGAAGAAAATCTAGCCTTAGAAAGTAAGGCAATGAAAGGAAAGGGGAAGGCTTCCCATTCCAAATCATATTCTTCTCATGGAGGGAAGAAGGGTGACAAGCCTAAAGTGAGATGTTTTAATTGTCACGAGATGGGACATCATGTGACTAATTGCCCATCAAAGAAGTCCAAGAAGGGATCCACAAAAGGGTTGGAAGGTGAGGCATTAGCCTCTTAGTTCAAAATGGACTTTACCCTCATCGCATGCATGGTGTCATCGATTGTGGGTTGTGTTTGGCATCTTGATAGTGGAGCCTCATTCCACATGACTCGCGATAAAATTTTATTCAGTACCTTGGAGGAGAAAGACCTCAGGATGCACATAGAGATGGGAGATGATGGAAATTACAGTGTTTCAGGACTAGGCACAGTTTCTTTTTAGAGGGAGCATGGAGCTCCTCTCACCTTGACAAATGTGAAGTATGTGCTTGGACAAAAGAAGAACTTGGTATCAGTCGCGATGTTGGAGGAAAAAGGCTACGATGTTGTCTTCTGTAAAGGAAAGGCATTCCTAAGACACATAGCCACAGGTCAGACCAAGAGGATAGGGATTCGAGTGAAGAATCTCTATAAAATATTAGTAGATGATTGTGCAACATTGAGTACGAAAGAAGAATTGGTGCAAAGCTAAGATATTAGTGAGTTGTGGCACAAGTGGTTGGACCATTTGCATCATGGGGCTTTGAAGATAATGCAAAAGATATCTATAGGACTTCCCAAAGGCAAACTTGAGCATGTTGACACATGCAAAGGTTCTACCTTGTGAAAGTACACAAAGTCTTCCTTTCATGACCGAGACAGTCGAGCAAAGGTTATCTTAGAGCGAGTTCATACTGATTTGTGTGGACCATTCTCGACATCATCCACAATGAAGCAAAGGTATTATGTGATTTTCAATGATGATTTTTCTTATAAATGGTGGATTTATTTCATGTAGAAGAAGGACCAAACCTTAACAAAGTTTTGTGAGCTCAAAGCTTTGGTCGAGAAAGAGATAGGGAAGAAGATCAAGGCCTTAAGAATCGACAATGGTGGAGAATATTTCTCTCAAGAGTTTAAGGACTTTTTTGTAGCGGAAGGAATTAAAAGAGAGTTGACGGCACCTCATAACCCACAACAGAATTGGGTGGCCGAGAGGAAGAATAGAACTATTATAGGGGTAGCACAGGCGATGCTGCATGACCAAGGCCTACCACTTCACTTGCAAGCTAAGGCATGCAACACAATGGTCTATTTTCATAATAGAAGCTCGCATCACATACTTGTGATGAAGACACGAGAGGGAGCTTTCTCCGGTAAGAGACCAGATGTGGGTCAATTCAAGATCTTTGGCTCATTGGTATATTTCCATGTTTCAAAGGATGCACAAAAGAAGCTTGAGTTGATAGCAGAGTTGGGGATACTTGTGTGGTATACTGATATACCTCATAATTATCGAGTGTACTTGCCTATTAGTCAAAGGATAGTGGTTCGTAGAAATCTCAATTTTGATGAGCAGAAGGCCATGCGAGCTTCCCTTGAGAGGGAGCTCCAACTATAGGTGTGGAGGAACTGTTGGTTCCTAAGGAGGAAGAGCTTCAGACTGATGTGGAGCAGCCACATGTAGAGGTTCCAGGAGTGGAGACATCCACTAAAGAAGAGTCTTCCAGAGATGGACGGAAACGCAAAAGAGAAGCTGACAGATTGTTGGAGGATGCGAGAGAGGATGTGGGAGCACCATCTTATCAGCGTAGAAAGAAGAGGTCACTTGAGAGGTACACTAGATACATGGCCTTTGTTGGGTAATGTGTTGAGACTGAGCCACCTTCCTTTGAGGAAGAAGTGCAATAGCTGATTTGGGTTGATGCTATGATGGAGGAGTATGACTCCATAATTCGTAATAGTGTTTGGGACGTGGTTCCGAGACCAAAGAATAAGTCAATTGTGAGTTCCCATTGGCTTTACAAGGTAAAGAAAGCTGCTAATGGTAGTGTGGAGAAGCATAAGGCAAGATTTGTTGCCTGTGGCTTTTCATAAGTCGAGGGAATTGACTATGATGAGAATTTTTCTCCTGTCGCAAGGTACTCATCTATTAGATCAATGTTGGCACTATCAGCACAAATGGGTTGGAAGATCCATCAGATGGATGTGAAGAATGCATTCCTTAATGGAAAGATTGAGGAAGAGGTGTACATAGAGAAATCGAAAGATTTTGAGACCTTTGATCATGAGTCACATGTGTGCCGACTCAAGAGAGCGTTGTATGGGCTAAAGCAAGTGCCTCATGCTTGGTACACTAGGATAGACAACTACTTCATCGGGCTGTGTTTCACAAAGAGTGAAGTGGATGCAAACCTGTACCACATCATGGTGAAAGGTAAGCTGTTGATCATTGTACTTTGTGTTCATGATCTCATATTGATAGGTGATGATCAGTTGATCATCTCTTGCAAGGAGGACCTTGCAAGATAATTCAAGAGGAAATACATGGGTCTCATGCATTACTTCCTTGGCATGGAATTGTGGCAAAATGATGGGGAGTTGTTCGTATCTTAGGGTAAGTATGCCAACGCGATACTCAAGAGATTCTACATGGAGAAGTGCAAGCCCATGCAGACTCCTCTAGCAGGTAACTGGAGGAAGGAGGATGCTACCTCAGGTGAAGTAGTAGAGGCTATTGTGTACATGTAGCTTGTGGGTTCGCTGATGTACTTAGTGAACACATGACCATATTTATGCTATGCAGTGAACCAGCTGAGTCAAGCAATGGTTCATCCTACCAGGATGTTTTGGAAGGCGGAAAATCATGTATTGAGATACCTCAAAGGCACATATCGGTATGGATGATGGTATAAATGGACAAAGTGTATGAAGCTAGAGGGCTTCACTGATGCAGATTGGGAAGGGAGTCCATTAGATCGAAAGAGCACATCAGGAGGGATTTTCAACCTTGGGTTAGCTACAGTTTCTTGGTATAGTAGGAAACAAAGGTCGGTTGCACTCAGCTTGGCAGAGGCTGAATACATGGCTGCAAGTCAGGCAGCATATGAGGCCATATGGATGTGGAAGATCTTAGTTGGTTTGTTTGATGAGAGGATGGATCAAACTGTGATCTATTGTGATAATCAGAGTTGTATCAAACTCTCTGAGAATCTAGTATTTCATGATAGGTCCAAGCACATCGACATCTGGTATCATCATCTCAGAAACTGTGTAGTGAGGACGATCATGTTGCTGCAATATATTTTGACAGAGGATCAAGACGCTGACATTTTGACAAAGGCATTGTCAAAGTGTAAATTCAAGTTCCATAGAGACAGGATCAGGGTGGCAGATAATCCCTTTCTTGTTGAGAGGGAGTGTTGAAATGTGGCAACAAGAATATTCCAATTTTAATTTTTCCTTGAATTAAAATTCCAATTTAGTCTCACCAGCTACTTGAAAAATAATTAATTAATTCATCTTCAGTTAATTAGTTGGAGAAATTAAAGTTAGAAGTCTTTCTGAAGTCATGCAACATTTATCCCTTAAGTTAAGGAGATTATCCCTTAATTGAGGAGATAAGATTGAGTTATAATTGAGTTGTAATTAGTTAGCTCAGTTTACTGAGTTAAGTCCAATTAAATTAGTTCCAAACTGTTTGAGGAACTAATTGTGAGTTATCAGTCAGTTGATGCATATATGCACTCAACTAGTGTACTCCAGATAACTAAAGATTCTCTCATTAGTAACTCATGCATCTCTATTATGAGAAAGACGCAGTTGAGATTAAAGACAAGGACAATGTACTATTAGTTGCATGTGTTCTCTTATAAAGAAAACTCATGCACGTAGTCAAGGTATCATTCCTTGAGGATTGTGCAATTCTTATAGTGTGTGAGATCATTGTTACACTTGCTAACAGGCAGATCACCGAGGAGAAACTGCACAAGGAAATAGCAGCTTGGAGTGTAGAGGAGAAGGCTTATGAGAAGTCTACTTTTCCTATGAGCATCTATGAGGATTGTACTGAGAGCTGGCTAGCTATGATAGCTAAGCCTTTGTGTAACTCTGAGATATTTCCAACTTCTATGACAATACAGATAGTGGGGTTTTTAGCTGAGGCTTTCCCTTGAGTATTTTTTTGTGTTTCATTTGCATTGATTCTTCTTCTAGTTATATGTGTTCAGCTTGATCTTGATCAAATATTTTAAGCTTCCACAAATTGATTGTAGAAGTAGGTTAAAGTATTTTTCTTTTGGTTATATTGTATTATCGGGTTAACCTACAACAGATCTACAGAGCTAGATTTGTAGACAAAATTTCTAGAAAATTCCCCCCCACAACAAAATGGGCTACCATATAGACACTCTTTGCCTTGGAAGCTCAGAATGATTGGAAATTCCATCAAATGGATTTGAAAGCTACTCTCTGGAATGGAGATCTAAAAAATAATGTTTTTATGTCCTAGCTAGAAGGATTTTTTGTGAAGGGTTAAGAACATAACGTATGAACAATTATAAAATCCTTGTATGACCTCAAGAAATCACCGCGAGCTTGGTACGAGAAGTTAACAGGGCATCTTCTAAAACAAAACTTCAAACATTATGATCTTGATTATAAAACCTTGTTTTTCAAGAAAGTTGAAAAAATAGTTGTATGTCTTATGTTGTATGTACATGAGCTTTTGATGACAGGGAACAATGAGAGCTATATTGCATCCATAAAGAAGGAATTAAGGAAAGGTTTTGAAATAATAGAATTGGGGTATTTTCTCTACTATCTTGGTCTTGAAGTAACTCAACATCTAATGTTTATACTCCTCTCTTAGAAGAAGTACATTGGAGATATGTGTAATAAGTTTGGCATGGATGAGTGCTATCCTCTAACTACTCCAATGGAACAAAACTTAAAGCTCACATCCATTGAAGGAAAAAAAATGAGGATGCAACAAGGTATAGTGATCCAAGTGGATGTTGGTGGCCACACACCTATCCCATTTGGACCCCCACAACTGTCTCTTTCAATTTTTCAGTTTCCTTAATTATAGCGCAGTTTACTATTTTTAGTAGTTTTTCAGGTCCTAAACTTCTGGAGCCGTTTTGAGGCTCTAAACGATGTTTTTTTGGGAAATCTACTGCCATTGATTTTAGTGACAAAAAATCATCTTTTTTGTCGTAGTCCTCGAAGAGATCTTTCCAATGGGCTATCATGCGCATCAAATGGAGATAATATGACCAATTCGCAACCTCGGGAAGTTGGCTATCCAACTCACCCCAAAACGGGGCTCGCAATTTGGCGTTTCATCTTCTAGGGTTAGGTTTTGGGATGTGAAGGGTTTTCTATTGTTTCTCAATAATAAATATGCCTTCGAGCCTCATTGTAACATAGTTCAGAACAGTTCAGAGGCATGTAGCCACCACATCTCTTCTCATAGATAATCTACCATCGCCCTAGCTGGTTTATTTCCATTTCTAGTTGTAAGCATATTTTAGTATTTTCCATTAATGAAATGAAGTATTATTTCTGCTGCATCTTTGTGTATATGGTTATCTCTGTATTTTGCTGCGTTCCTGTTTAAATCCGGATCAATGGTATCAGAGCGGTCTGCTTTTTCTCTGTTTTTCTTTGCATGTCCCCAATGAGGTCGGGATATAAGGAGTTAGGGCTTGAACTGGTCAAACCTTTGCAAGACCAGCCTCGTAAATCTCGACAACCTCCCACGGCAGATGAGAAGAAAGACGAGGGGGTAGGAGATCCTATCAAAGTCTTGCTCGAAGAAGCCCTCGAGTGGCAATGGGATGCAGCAAAATACAGAGATAACCATATACACAAAGATGCAGTGGAAATAATACTTATTTAATTAATGGAAAATACTGAAATATGCTTACAACTAGAAATGGAAATAAACTAGTTAGGGCGATGGTAGCTTATCTCTGAGAAGAGATATGGTGGCTTCATGCCTTTGAACTATTTTGAACTGTGTTACAATGAGGCTCAAAGGCCTATTTATTATTGAGAAACAATGGAAAAACCTTCGCATCCCAAAACCTAACCCTAGAAGATGAAACGCCAAATTGTGGGCCCCGTTTTGGGGTGAGTTGGATAGCCAACTTCCCGGGGTTGCGAATTGGTCATATTATCTCCGTTTGATGCGCATGATAGCCCATTGAAAAGATATCTCCGAGGACTACGACGGAAAAGGTGATTTTTTGTCAGAAAAATAATTGGTGGTAGATTTCCCAAAAAACGTCATTTAGGGCCTCAAAATGGCTCTCGAGGTTTAGGACCCGAAAAACTGCTAAAAATAGCAAACTACGCTATAATTAAGGAAACTGAAAAACTGAAAGAGACAGTTGTGGGGGTCCAAATGGGAAAGGTGGGTGGCCACCAACATCCACTTGTGTGATGTTACACCTTTGGATGTTTGTGACGTATTATTAGGCCAGCCATCCTTGTGGAGGTGACATGCTGTGTATGAGTCAAGGCCTCGTGCTATCATTATTTCTTTGAATAATTCATTATACAGGATACCAGAGGTAGCTCCACCTATCGCCACCTCTTTGATCATTGCCAAGAAAGGCAACAAGCTCATCTTATGGACTAGGAATTTTATCTTCTATCTGGTTCGCTCCCAAAGTAAGGGGAAGTTCGTTGCTACATCTATGACCCCCGCGAAGGGTTCCTCCACGCAGTAGCAACAACAGAGGGATACAATCATGACAGAACACATGAACAACTTCTTCTTACCTAGAGGGGTACCACAAAAGTTTCAAGTGGGCAATAAAGTTTGGTTACATCTGCAGAGAGAACGCCTTACCAAAACCGATCAAAAACTCAGACCACTTTGACATGGTCCTTACACTAGTAACAAGACTATGCGCAACAATTCTTTGAAGCACAACATTCCTCCATTCCTTTGCTTGCACCGAGTGTTCAATGTGGACCATCGTAGACCATGCTTCACACCATTTCTGGACACATCAGAGATTGCAGAGCAGCTCACCAGAGACCCAACTCAGCAGAAGCTTCCTCATATCAAGGAGGAACTCAACGCAATGGGGACTATTGCTTCCTAAGGGGGGAGGAATGATGCAGGTGGATGTTGGTGGCCACCCACCTATCCCATTTGGACCCCCACAACTTTCTCTTGCAATTTTTCAGTTTCCTTAATTATAGCACAGTTTACTATTTTTAGCAGTTTTTCAGGTCCTAAACTTCTGGAGCTGTTTTGAGGCCCTAAATGACGTTTTTTTGGAAATCCACTGCCAGCGATTTTCCTGACAAAAAACCATATTTTTTGTCGTATTCCTCGGAGAGATCTTTCCAACGGGCTATCATGCGTGTCAAATGAAGATAATACGACCAATTCACAACCACGGGAAGTTGGCTATCCAACTCACCCCAAAACGCGGCCCACAATTTGGCGTTTCATCTTCTAGGGTTAGGTTTTGGGATGTGAAGGGTTTTCCATTGTTTCTCAATAATAAATAGGCTTTTGAGCCTCATTGTAACACAGTTCAGAATAGTTCAGAGGCATGTAGCCACCACATCTCTTCTCAGATAAGCTACCATCGCCCTAGCTGGTTTATTTCCATTTCTGGTTGTAAGCATATTTCAGTATTTTCCATTAATGAAATGAAGTATTATTTCCATTGCATCTTTGTGTATATGGTTATCTCTGTATTTTGCTGCATTCTTGTTTAAATCTGAATCATATAGACAACTTGTAGGAAGTCTCAACTACCTGACTACTACTAGACCATAAATTTCATTTTTTGTTGGAACCCTCTCTAGGTTTATGCAAAAGCCTTGTGAGAGACATTGGTTTTCTACGAAAAGATTTCTAGAGTACTCGAAGGGAACTCAAGACTTTGGACTTAAGTATACATAGGTGAGCGACTTCAGCTTATTGGATACTCTCATTGAGACTTCGATGGAGATAAAGAAAGTTGGGTATCTACTTTAGGTTATGTTATGAGTGTTGGATCAGGAGTTGTCTCATGGAGGTCACGCAAACAATCAGTTCCAACCGATTCCATAATAGAGGTAGAATATGTGGTAGCAGCTGAAGCAAGAAAGGAAATTGTGTGGTTTAGGAAAATTGTGGAAGATTTGCAAGTGAAACAAGTTCATTCAACTCCACTCATGATTGACAACACTTCTACAATAAATTTGGCCAAGAACCCAAAGTTCCATGATCAAACAAAGTACATCAAAATACCATCTAATTCAACATCATTTTCAGGCCAAGACAATCTATGCCATTATTCCACAAATGAGAAAATCACATAAATATTCACCAAAGTGCTTGGAAGAGAAAAGTTCAAAAGATTTAGAATGATGCTTGGAATCACAAACATCCCTTTAGATTAAGCGAGGGAATGATGAAACCTAATCATCAGGATTGGGTGAATATGTGAAATAGTGTAAATAGAAAATAAGGAGAGTTGGAATATGAACAGACACTCGGAGATGAAGCCCAAGAGTCTCTCCCTCCATGTATATATCTACCATCGGCCTTAATGCAAAATCATAATTTGTTTTGAGGAGTTACCTTCTAGCTTAACCCAATAGGACCTTGGCATATGAATTACTCCTGAGGGGTCCACGGTAAATTTCCTTGATGATGTCATTAATCCATGTGGTATCCCATGAGGGGTTCTAGATGTCACCCTTCTTAAGACTTTTCACCAATCAGGGTGCATCATATATGCTTACTGTGTGGTGGAATTTTATTGCTCCACATAATCATGCTAACTTCATTAGATTATGTGTCATGCCACATTGTACTTGCAACCACATTATGTCTTTTGATTATTCACCATCTGTTTTAATTACCACATCATGGATGAGGGGATAGGATGACCACATGTCTTCTACATCACCATACCATTCCAATGAAACTACATCGAGTGTCAATACAGAATTAGGCCTCCTTTGCTTCGATGAATGCTTTCCATTTGTCACCATTTATTGGGTTAGCAAGACAATTTAAAACTCATGCAACTCTTCACATCATCCATCATCCACTTTTTCATTCAGTTCCTCAAGTAATCCAATCAATCAAAATGTGCACACCTTTAACATTGTTAAAGGTTGTACAGCTTCTCCCAAGATCCACAATTGACATGATCAATGAACCATGGATACGTCCCAAAGGTGCACACTCTTTAGCATATCAATATATTGGTTTCTTACCCTATAGTTTTGGGCCACCTAAAGTGGTAATTTCCAAATGGCCATAACTTCTCATCTAGGAGGAATCTTTTAAAGTAGTATTTATTGTTTTAAACATCTCGATGAGGGCCATGCCAACATTCTATTTATACAAGCATTAGGGAAATTTCATAAGTTAGACAAAAACTCAATAAACATCAAACTCCCTTTAATAATTTGATGAGCGTGCATAGGATATCTAGTTGCAATACTACTGAAATTTGACCTATGAATGATGTTTTTTCTAACACAAAGATCTCCTTTGACATCAATAACACTTTTCCTCATAAATCGAAACACAATGTGCAACACATGCCATTAGAATTGTTCACCGGTGAACACTAAAATTCTTGCTTCTTCTAGAATGAAATTAGGTCATTAAATGAGACTAGAAACCCCGAAAAAAAAAAAAAAAAAAAAAAAAAAAAATAAATATTAAGAGTTTGAAAAAATGGCTCTTTCAAGGCATGTTTTCCAAATTAGCCTTCTTTAGTGACTAACCTACAAAAGGTATGCTTCCTATCACCATTGTTCTAGAAAATGAAAATGGTGGGGGTAAAATAAAAATGTATTTTTCTAACCTCATGCTTGACGGGGTTCATACTTGGACCTAATTTATCTAGTCCAAGTGTCATTCGAAATGCGCCTTATGTTGTTTCTTGTCATATCATCTTCTAGAAGCATGAATATTCTTCTTCGACCAAGAGAAGAGGGGTCTGAGCTGATGACTACCCATTATAAAAAAAACCATTCAACAACCAATTGATATTGATAAGTTGTCAAACTGAAATATAGAGGGCTCGACCTTGACTATTGCCAATGCTGAAACTCAATTTATATTTTATACATCCCAAACCAACAATGGTGATGCTTGGTCCTAAATGAACAATGATTCCAACAAAGATGAGGCTCAACTTTAGAAAGTAGTGTCTCCATCAAGATGAGGCTAGGCCTTAGTATATAATGACTCTAATAGAGATAAGTCTTGACCACAAATATGAATCAACAAAGATGAGGCTCAACCACTATTGTAATCTTACTAGACAATGACATAATTTGGTTACCAATGATCCCAATCTGACAGTGGTAGAACTAAACCACTTGCCTCTGTAATTGTATCCCAAACACTTTGATGAGACTACGTCATATACTTCTTTCAATGATCCAAATAGAAAATGGATGTGCCTAACCATGATCATGTTATCAATGATAAATCAAATAATGGGACTCAACAATAGGCCTTCATCAACTATAGCAAATCAATATTAATAAACCTTAGCCGCTAGCCTCTAATCAACCAATAATGGAACTCAACCACTAGTGACCATCAATGATGACCAAACAAAAATGAAACTCAACCATAGATCTTAGATCAAGAAACAATAAAAATGGACCACTCAAATAATAGTGAACTTCACCATAATCCTTTATCAGAGATAAAAAAAAAAAAAAAAAGCTACTAGAAAAGGTGTCCCATGGGTGCCAAAAAGATGTCAATTTAGGTGCTCATAAGTAATTAAGAAGAAATAATGTAATAATAAAGGGCAGTTTCCATAAACCCTTAGGAAGAATCATGTAAAACGACGCTTGCATTGGGGTAAAAATGTGAATATGGGTAACACTTTTCATTATTTTTTTATGTTTTTTGTTTTCAGATATTCATAACATTTTCACAGTTAGCAATCACTTTTCTCTGAAAAAATTAAATATGAAATTATAGTATTATACACAGTTTGTAATATTTCTTCATAAGTTTTTCTATTTGAATATTTCCCCCAGCACCTATTAACCATAAAACCCTACTTCCAAAAAGTGTTTCCCATTCTCGCATTTTTACCCATTGAGATGAGTTAGATGTAATGTTTTATGAAAATCATGGATTGTAGATGATTTTTTCAATAATGATCATTTACCCTACATTACTAGTTCTTCATACATTCTTATGTTTATTATCATCTGGAACACATTTGATATTTTAGAAATTTAGTGGTGTATTATAGAGATTAATTTTTTATGCATTTAAGTGGAATTTTTAAGATTTTATTTAGCATGTTATATGTTTTTCTTTTCATGAATATCTAATGTAGCAAACCCATTGCAAAATTTTATCTTACAACCTTAATGTAAGTGAATTGTGTTGGAGCATGCCATGGGAGAAAATTGATTTTAGGGAAAATGAATGAGAATAAATCAAAATATTATTACCAATTTAATGAGGATTGTGTCCTCAAAATAAGATATTTTTCAATAAAACCTAGAATTTTGAATAAAAACTAAAAACAATCCTTCATTTTACCAATATCACCCTTCCTTTACATTTGATTAAATGAAACTTTTTTAAAATTACAATATTATAATGATACCATTACAAAGGAAACTTCAAATTGACCTCCAAATTGAAAATTAATACTACAAATAGAAATGATCTTTTTTAATTTAAAATCATTACATTAATATATTAATTTTTTGAACTTATTTCCAAACACATTACTAATTTATTTTTTTTTTTGAGTTATATTAATAAATAGATAAATGAAAAGTTTATATATATTAATTAATTTAATTTAATTTTAATTTAAAAAATCTAATTAAAAAAATGTTAATATGATATGATAAAATAAAATAAAATAATATGATACTTGAGAATTATTTTCCCAAAAATAAAAAATATAGTTTTAGAGGTGAGGGTGATTATGGATTTTATGCATCAACTACCCATATGATCGTGGCCGCTTTTTGCTTTTGGAATTCACCCCTTGTCATGGTGATCGCTAAATGTTGTGGCCGCTTTTCTCTTTTGGAATTCACCCCTTGTTAGGGTGATCGATAAATGTTGTGCGGAGAGGAAGTGAGTGGGAGGGGATAGAGAAAGAAAACGGGATATGTTGAGATTGTGAATTTGGAATTTTTTTTTTTATTTCAATGTTTTATGGTTTTAACATTTATTTTATTATTTTTTAATATTATATAGAATAATAATTTTTATTTTTTTATTTTAAAATAAAATTAATTAAGTTTGAGTTATATACACATATTTTTTTAATTATAAAAAATAAAAGTTAATTTTTGATTTTATTTTTTTGTTTTTTGTTTTTTAATTTAGATTGAAAAAATAGTGCTATAAATAATTTTTTCAGCTATACTTTATTAAAAAAATTTGAGTTTTTTTTTTTTTTTACGATGATAATATTTTTCAAGACTATGATTTTAATTACTTCATAATTTTACCTTCATAAAATAAATGAGTATTACTAGTTGCATTATTTTCAACTAGAAGGTTGATTTTAAGTTTCCATCTATGACGATATTTATTGTTATGATTAAAGATTTCAAAAAAAAAAAGAATAGTCACCTCATATGAAAGGGAATTAATCATATCACTATTTTTTTATATTTTGGAGTAAAAATAGTAACTAAATGTCAATTCTAAATAAATAAAATCTTGAAGTGTTTCCATTATGTTGGTAACTTTGTTGAATGTAATACTCCATGAATTTCAAAATATTTGTATTATTGGTATCATATATCCATCCATTAAAGATGACTACAATTGGGAGATATTTCTAGTATGATTTAGAGGATCCTTATGATGGCTAGAAGTTGAATATTTGTCATTTATGGTATGATAACTATTTTTATCATCCATTTGATGATTCTAGTTCAACTTACGTAGATAACATCATAGAGGAATGTCAGGAGCTTATTATTGGATACTAGTTTTTATTTTATCTATTGTCCAATAGTATTGTGTTATATGGATGATTTTTAATATTGGTAGATCTATATATTTAGAACTACATGACCTATCTAGGCATCCGAGCACCATATTTGATTAGTAAATTCAACTATCTTTAGAGGGTGTCAAAATAAGCACTTCAAAATAAGAAAATAGATATGGGACCTAGTTTTAAGATAGAGCTTATATGATTGCTTCAATATAGTGGTGAGCACATATACATAGACCCCAAATTTTTGGCTTCCTTCATCAACATAGGCAAACACCCATCCATCGGACCTTCGTTTATATGTGTACATCCTCACCACAACCATTAATAATAACTCTTGGAATATCGACATCCTTCCTAATGGTGTGGTGGGATCTGGAAGGGCCAATAGTAGAGTAGTAATAGTGGTTCCCTTCAACTATAAGATGGATAAGATATAATATGCTTCTTATTTTTAATTAAAAAAAATAATGGCAATTTCTATTAAATAAATGTAACTTGGCCTCATTATAAAAAGT
This sequence comes from Pinus taeda, assembly GCA_000404065.3. Taxonomy (NCBI): domain Eukaryota; kingdom Viridiplantae; phylum Streptophyta; class Pinopsida; order Pinales; family Pinaceae; genus Pinus; species Pinus taeda. The sequence continues at coordinate 22,109 of APFE031210438.1, read as the reverse complement.
CAACTAGGTAGGTAAGAGGGTATTGTCATTAAAATTTTCTCATTACACCTAGAGACACTCTATAACGACATATGTAGAAGATGATTTAGTGAAGTGTTATATAAAATAGTAATAAAAATAATAAAAACATAATGTCAAGTCAATTAAATATAGTAAAGTAAATGTTAAAAGTAATAATAAAATATTAAATCAACTAAATTTAATTTATTATATCTTAATTTTTTTTTAAGAAAAGGACATGAAGGTTTTATGAAAAAGCAAAGATGGGATCTGAACCAAAACCAATTTTTTTTTCATAGTTGTCAATGTCCTTTCTGGGTACGAGTGCGAGTACAGGGACTCAATCCAAACTATCAAGCAAGAACTCCTTAATACAAAAACTTTATTCCCCTTCCAAATAAAAATTTTCCAAAATACCCCGAAGATGAAAATACATTCTCTTTCCATTTCTTACTACTTATCGGTGATGCAGGAGCATCTAGCTGACAAGGGTCATCATGAAAGAAGGTCATTTGGTCTTTGAAAGGACTGAGGAGGAAATTGCGAGTGGACACTTTAATTTCGTTTCTTTTGTTATTATTTTAATTTCTTAGAGAAACAACATTTAGGAAGATAAAAGTTGAAATTAAACAAATTGTTGTAGTTAATTATTTTCATTTTTCATGTTAACTTTTGCAAATCGTAGCGTAGGGAAATAAACAGTTTTAGAACTAAAAATGAACCATCAAAATGTAACTAACAATAGTTAAGAGAAACTGCTTCCAGGAAATTATTGAAAAGGAGACATAATGCATTGTAACAGGTTCGACTTTCAGAGAAAGAGAAATAAGAATAGAAATCTCCGAGCACACACAAATTACATTTTAATATCCCACAGTTGTCCATCTACAAATAATTACATTGAGTTGTTTGTTAGAGTAAAAGCTAATTTGCTTGAATCTATTCCACAAAGCATACATATTGTTCTCTTTGCATCAATTAGACAGGTCGACAAGTTAGCAAGACCTTGCAAAGCAAAGACACGGAAGAAAATACAGATACTTGGCGGAAGAGTCCTAGAACCATTAAATCAAAGAGCGAAAGAAGTTCCTTAAGACATACAAATTCCGAACAGCAAGGACAAAGACCAATAATACAGGTATTTCCTAAAGAAGAAACCCTTTCTTTTTATTCACAAAAGTAATCGTAAATCTCTGTTCAATATACATTACAGTCTATACAAAAATAACACTGTACAAGTCAAATGAGGGTGTAATAGAGGATGGGTTTAGAAACCCTAATTGAAAACAAACCTACAGTGACAACCTAGAACTGTAACAATGCAAGGCTAAAGGACTCGACTACATTATATCGGACAGACGAAATTCTCCACGCACAAAAGACTAGCCTAACCATATTCTAAGCCAGTGACAAAGATAAGCAAGTAAACAAGATTAACAAGGAGAGACCCTACTCGGGTCTAGCCAGCACGCCACATAGCCGAAGCCAAGACTTCCAAGATGAACCCACCTACAATAAAATCACCAACAACAAAGTGTGAGCATTACGTTATAGGAATAGAAGAAACGAGGAACAAAAATACGGAAACATAGGGTTTGGGCTTACCAGTGCGGAGACAAAGCACCGAGGTTGTAGTCACCAACTGTCCTTCTGCTCACAAAGGAGTAAGTGAGTAAGACAACTGCATAAAAGGGGAAGAATAATGATGGCACAGAACGAGACCTTACCTTTGTCGTTGAAGAAGAAACCAAAGCTGAAGACCCCTGAGACCACAACCTGTCAAAGAAACAGAGCAATATGACCAGAGAACTCTGAGAATGGTTGAATCAAAGAAACCAAGAAAGGAACAGTCACACATTCTAGCAAAACAACCAATTGTGACCACACACACAGAGAAATTCAGAATCTTTTCAAATAAGCAAGTTTCCATAACATAACTAAGTCTATCAAGCGCCGAGGCGGAAGAACAAGAGGAAACCAACACTAAACAAGTGTATCTTACCAAACCGGTGAAGCCGAACATATCTCCAGGTTGAAGACCAAACCGAAGCAACATAAACAACATAACCATACAATGAAATCACAATAGAAGGATCACATAGTAAAACCCTCTACCTCCAACAGAATAACGAGCAAATGACCGGTAGAATATGGTTTGCAAATCATTTACCAAAGCCGGAGTGAGATTACTAAGGAGTGGACACATGTCCAATATCTAATGGTGTTGGTACGAGCCGTAAATACCAAGAGCCAAAATATCTAATAAATCATTATAATCAACCGCCGAATAAACTAATCACATAGTTAATCACAACTGTAATCATTTCAATTAATTTATATCCATTCATTAAGGTTGTTGAGTGTAACAAGGGGTTGGACCCATCAAGTGGTATCAGAGGAAGAAATTGAAAATGTTAGGATAGACATGGAAGTTGGAAGATGAGGACGTGGAAGAGGTGTGTGCAGAGTAGCAGATGAAGGACTGAGAGAAGAAATAAGGATCCTTACTGCCCATTTAGAGGTAGTTGAAGTAGGAAGGAGAAGGGATCCAAAGATACGAGATGACAGTGAGGAAGAAGCCATAGTTACAACAGATGGATTGGATGAGGAAGGACTAGAAATGAGACTGTTGAGGTCGGTCCTGTTGGTCAGCATCAAGCCCAAAACTGGAGATCCCGAATTACGATGGCATTCTGTCCACATAAGTTCTGTTGGACTAGATTAGCTAGTTGGACAAGTATTTTGAATGTGAAGAGGTCAATGAGGACCAGAAAGTCATGTTTACTATAACAAAGCTGAAAGGACACGCAGCCCTGTGGTGGGACAATGTCAAAGAAGAGAGAAGAAGGATGAACAAGTTACCAATAAAGAAGTGGCCAAGGATGGTGGCCAAGCTGAAAGGTAGATTTATGCCTAAGGATTACTAGGATGCACTGCATTGACACGTGCATAATTTGAGACAAAAAGGGATGACAGTGAGAGAGTATACAGAAGAATTCTACCAGGTAAACTTAAGAGTTGGTTACACTGAGGACACCCCGGAGAAGACAACAAGATACGTAAATGGTTTGAGACTGGAAATATTGGATGAAATCAACATTCTTTCCCCGAGAAATATAGAAGAAGCATATCATAGTGTTGTGAAGGCTGAGGAATAGATTACTAGAAAACAAAATGCTAGGAGATGACAGGGAACCACCAGAGGACGAGGACAGTCCTATGGCAGAGGACGAACTGTCAGTGATAGCGAAGAGGGTAGCAGCACCAAGGCTTCAGCAACAACAGAAAAAGGAGACAACACTAGAGGTGGCAGGCCATACCAGTTAGGAAGAGGGAATGGCTGAGGTAGAGGAGCTAAATATTAGTGCTATAGGTGCCACAAATGGGGGCACAAATATTTTGAATGCCCTAAAGTGGAACAAGCTGGCCAAAGAGGAATGTTTGTTGCACAAGCTGAGGAAGTAGAGGCACTACCCAAAGAAGTAGAAAATGTGTCGGAAATAAGGGAAGCCTTAGTTTTGAACAAAGTGTTGTTGAAACTAGCTAAAGAAATAGTTGAACAGAACCAAAGGAAAGCAATATGCCAGACGGTTTGCAAATCACACGGGAAATGCTGCAAGTTGATCATAGATAGTGGGAGTAAAAATAATTTGGTTGCTACCAAGATGGTAGATACGTTGGGTTTGAAGCGGCTGAAGCACTCCACCAAGGTGTCATGGCTGCAAAAAGGCCACCAGCTCTTGGTTGACGAACAGTGTGAAGTTGAGTTCCACATTGGCAAGTACAAAGTCAAAGTTATTTGTGATATTATGCCAATGGACGTGTGTCAGATACTGCTAGGAAGACCATGGTAGTATGATCGAAAGGTAGTACGTGACAGGAAGACGAACTTCTACATGTTTGTTAAAGATGGGATCAAGCACACACTTGTGCCCATCAAGGAGGAGGAGACAGTAGAAGCAAGCGGGATGAAAACATTACTAATTGGTGGAAAACAGTTTTTGAAATGGATCGAAGAAAGTGAACTGAAATATGTTGTTGTGAAGAGGGCAAAGACAGTGTTGTTGCACACAAAAATGTTTGATTTTCCTGCAAAATTTTAGAATATGCTGCAGGAGTTCAGTGATATTGTAGTTGACAATTTGCTAGACAGGTTTCCTCCCAAAAGAAGCATTAGTCATCATTTCAACTTTATACCTGGAGCAAATCTACAAAATAAGGTAGCATATCATATGAGCCCCAAAGATAATGAGGAGATCAGAAAACAGGTGCAGGAGTTGCTAGATAAAGGGCTGATAAGGAAGAGTTTGAGCCCTTGTGTAGTACCAATAGTCCTTGCTCCCAAGAAAGGAGGAGAATGGTGAATGTGCACAGATTCAAGGGCCATTAATAAAATCACCATTAGGTATAGATTTCGACTACCATGGATGGATGATATGATAGACTGCCTGAGTGGGGCAGCATACTTCACGAATATTGATCTAAAGAGTGGTTATCATCAGATCCGGATCAGGGAAGGAGATAAGTGGAAGACAACCTTCAAGAACAATGAAGGGTTGTACGAGTGGCTAGTCATGCCATTTGGTTTGAGTAATGCCCCTAGTACTTTTATGCGACAAATGAATGAAATGCTGAAAGAGTTCATCAAAACGTTTGTGATAGTGTATGTTGGTGACATATTAATTTTCAGCAAGACTAAGGAGGAACACTTTCGACATGTTTGAAGTGTGCTGGAGAAATTGTAGCAGAATAAGCTGCTGATAAATATGAAAAAATGTATTGTCTTATAAAGAGAACTGGTTTATCTGGGATTTTCAATTGCAAAAAACGAGTTCAAAATGGACCTAGAAAAGATTGCAGCAATCATTAATTGGCCATCCCCAAAAAGCCTATTTGAATTATGTAGTTTTCATGGGCTGGCGAGTTTTTATCACAAATTTATAAGAAATTTCAGTGAAATCTGTGCACCTATGTTGGACACTATAAAAAGGGCAAGTCAGCCTTTTTGTTGGACCGAGGCAGCAGAGAAAATCTTTCAGCTCCTAAAGAAGAAAATTATAGAAATGCCAATTTTAAGGTTTCCAGATTTTAATAAGCTTTTCCAGGTTTGCTTCAATGCAAGCGGTACAACTATTGGAGTTGTACTCAACCAAGAAGACAAATATGTTGCATTTTTCAGCGAGAAGTTGAATGAAAGCAGGCAAAAGTATTCATCCTATGACAAGGAATTCTATGCTGCTGTCCAAGCACTGAAGCATTAGAGACACTATCTGTTGGGAAGTGAATTTGTGTTATTTTCTAATAATTCTGCACTGCAATATGTGATGCAACAGCATAAACTGAACCACAAGCATGCCAAGTGGTTCGAATATCTGTAGAGTTTCACGTTTGTGTTGAAACAGATCAGCGGACAAGCCAACAAGGTGGCAGATGCATTGAGTGGAAGAGCCTTGCTCTTACAGGAAAGTATGATACAAGTGCTGGGCTTCAAGCATTTGAAAGACTTGTATCAGATCGATGCAGATTTCAAAGAGGCTTATAAAGCCTGTTAGAATCCCTTGCTGAGGAACAATAGTCCATGGTTGGACTACAATTTGCAGGAGAAGCTATTGTTTAAAGGGGGACAGTTATGTATTCATGATTGTTTGATGAGGGAAAATATTATTCGAGAGAAGCATAGTGGAGGTCTAGTCGAACATTTCGGTATAGACAAAACTTTAGATCAGCTCGGACACTTTTATTACTAGCCAAAAATGCGAAGGGATGTGCAACGATATGTGAGTAGGTGTAAAGTCTACCAATTGGCGAAAGGACACACTCAAAACAACATACTTTACACACCACTACCTGTTCCAAGCAGACCATGGGACTCAGTCAGCATTGACTTTGTCTTGCGACTCCCTAGAACGCAGTGAGGTTACGACTCAGTGATGGTGGTGGTATATAGGTTTTAGAAAATGGCGCATTTCATCCCTTGCCGAAAAACTAGTGATGCCACTGACGTAGCTCACCTCTTTTTCATTGAGATTATTAGATTACACAGCCTACCCAGATCTATTATTTCTAATAGGGACGTAAAATTCATAAGACACTTGTGGCGCACCCTATGGAAGGAGTTGGATAACCAATTGAACTTCAGTTTTGCATATCATCTGCAGACTGGCGAACAAACAGAAGTGATGAACGGGAGTTTGGGGAACCTGCTATAGAGCTTGACTGGAGAAAATTCATGTTTATGGGATCGTGCGCTTGCTCAAGCAGAATTCGCTTATAACAATTCACCGAATCGCAACACTGGACATAGTCCATTTCAGATCTTGTATGGTATGCATCCTCGCAGAGTACATGAGTTGAGGGATCTGGGAAGATTGGAGAAGAGAAGTGTTGATGGGGAAGATTTCGCCAAAGAGATGAATGATCTACATGAGAAAGTGAAATCAAATTTGTAGGACAACATTCATAAATACAAACAACAGGTAGATTTAAAGCAACGAGAAGTGCAATTCAATGTAGGGGATGAAGTCCTTGGACACTTATGCAAAGAACAGTTTCCTAAGGGCACATATAATAAGCTGAAATTTAAGAAGATTAGTCCGTGTAAAATTTTGCGTAAATTCTCAGCTAACTCTTGTGAAATACGACTGCCACCAGATATAGGCATATCACCTATTTTCAACGTGGCAGACCTATTCCCATATACTCCCAACCCTGAAGATGACAGTGTGGTACGGCCAAAACGGGACACCCAGGTTGAAGGCGGTTCTTAGATGAGGCAAGTGCCTTTGGCTCAACCCCATGAGATTGAGAATTTTCTCGACACACAGGTGGCCAAGCGAACTCATAGGAAGGATTATCTGCGGTACCTTGTCAAGTGGAAGAACCATCCTATCGAGGATAGTTCGTGACTCGATGCGGCGCAGATACAGAAGGCAGGTTATTTTGTGGAGGAGGTCATGGAACACACCCATGATTCTTTTATTACCACGGGAGCCTGATGCAGGAGCATCTAGCTGATGAGGGTCATCATGACAAAAGGTCATTTGGTCTTTGAGAGGATTGAGGGGGAAATTGCGAGTGGACACTTTAATTTTGTTTCTTTTGTTATTATTTTAGTTTCTTAGAGAAACAACATTTAGGAAGACAAAAGTTGAAATTAAACAAACTGTTGTTGTTAATTATTTTCATTTTTCATGTTAACTTTTACAGATCATAGCATAGGGAAATAAACAATTTTAGAACTGAAAATGAGCTATCAAAATGTAACTAACAACAGTTAAGAGAAACTATTTCCAGGAAATTATTGAAAAGGAGACAGAATGCATTGTAATAGGTTCAACTTTTAGAATAAGAGAAATAAGAATAGAAATCTTTGAGGACACGAAATTACATTTTAATGTCCCATAGTTGTCCATCTATAGATTATTACATTTTGTTGCTTGTTATAGTAAAATCTATTTCGCTTGTATCTATTCCACAAAGCATACATATTGTTCTATTTTCATCAATTAGACAGGCCGACAAGTCAGTAAGACCATGCAAAGTAAAGACACGGAAGAAACTATAGATACGTGGCTGAATAGTCCCAGAACCATTAAATCAAAGAGTGAAAGAAGTTCCTGGAGACATACAAATTCTGAACAACAAGGACAAAGACCAATAATATAGGTATTTCGTGAAGAAGAAACCCTTTCTTTTTATTCGCAAAAGTAATCGTAAATCTCTATTCAATATACATTACAGTTTATACAAAAATAACATTGTACAATTCAAATGAGGGTGTAATAGAGGACGGGTATAGAAACGCTAACTGAAAACAAACCTATAGCGACAAGCCAAAACTGTAACAATGCAAGTCTAAAGGACTCGGCTACATTATACTGGACAGACAAAAGTCTCTACACAGGACAGACTAGCCTAACCATACTCCAAGCTAGTGACAGAGATAAGCAAGTAAACAAGATTAACAACGGGCGACCCTACATGGGTCTAGCCAGCACGCCACATAGCCAAATCCAAGACTTCTAGGATGAACCCACCTGCAACAAAATCACCAACAACAAAGTGTGAGCATTATGTGATAGGAATAGAAGAAACAAGGAACAAAAATATGGAAACATAATGTTCGGGCTTACCAATGCGGAGACAGAGCACCAATGTTGCAGTCACCAAGGGTCCCTCTGCTCAGATTGGAGCAAGTGAGTCAGACAACTACGTAAAAGGGGAAGAAGAATGATGGAATAGAACAGGACCTTACCTTTGCCGTTGAAGAAGAAATTGAAGTTGAGGACCCCTGAGACCACTGTCAAAGAAATAGAGCAATATGACCAGAGAAGTCTGAGAACAGTTGAATCAAAGAAACCAAGAAAGGAACAGTCACACAATCCAGCAAAACAACCGACTGTGACCACACAGATAGACAAATTCACAATATTTTCAAATAAGTGAGTTTCCATAACATAACAGAATCTATCAAGCACTAAGGCAGAAGAACAAGAGGAAACCATCACTAAACAAGTGTATCTTACCAACCAGTGAAGCCGAATAGATCTCCAGGTCGAAGACCGAACCAAAGCAACATAAACACCATAACCATACAGTGAAATAGCACCAAAAGGATCACACAGTAAAACCCTCGACCTCCAACAGAATGACGAGCAAATGACTGGGAGAATAGGGTTTGTGGATCATTTACCAAAGCGGGAGTGAGATTACCGAGGAGTGGATACATGTCCAAGATCTAATGATGTTGGTACAAGCCATAAATACCTGGAGCCAAAATATCTAATAAATCATTGTAATCAACCGTCGAATAAACTAATCACAAAGTTAATCACAACTGTAATCATTTTGATTAATTTATATCCATTCATTAGGGTTGCCGAGTGTAACGAGGGGCTAGACCCATCAATCAGTTTGAATTTGATTAGCATCTCGTTTTCCTTGGTGAGATGTTTTTCCTGCTTTTTCCCAACTTGAGTCCAATCCATGTTTTTTGATTGACTCGTGGAGCTTATCTCTTGAGAGAGGTATTTTTTGTATTTATTACTTTTTCCATATGCCTAATGAGCTGAAGTATTTCATTTCTAGTCTTAATTCTAGAGAGTTCAACATGGGATTGAGAATTGGCAAGAGTTTGTTGGGCATGGTCCTCCTCTATTTATAAACTATGCTGGTTATTGTTGACATGTATTTCTTCATGAATGTTTTTTACTTCCTGTAGTGGATCCTCTTTGGCATGCACTTATTTGTGACTTTCTTTTTCTTCCTCCTTGACTTGGGTGTCATTTTTCTTGTATGCAATATGCTATTCTATCTAAGCACCTTCCAACCATTTAAGCCTCTTATTATTTTCCTGGACTCTATTATTCAGCAGTATCTTGGGGAAATTCGTGATTACATAGCTTGCTTCATAACATGCCTAGCATCACAATGAAACATTTTCATACTCAAGCTTCCAAAACCATACATAATCTAGAGCCGTTAGGCTTAACTCAATAGGAAAACCTTTACTAAAATCCATCTCCATGCATATTTAAGAATAGGTCATGAGCAAATGCCCATTTTTTGAATTACAAGAATAAAATATCCGTATTGCATTTCCAATAGTAGTTAATGAAGGGAGATTCCTAAGATGTAAGGGAAGGTTATGGAGCCTTACGCAAACTGAAGCCAAGGATATTATCATCATAACCAAATCAAAGGTAGGAGGCCATGGTTGTATGAATATATCATCACTTCTGTAAATTCAAGGCTCAAAATCCCAAATAATATTCTTATCCTCAAAGTTGTCAAAGATAACAACAAAAAAACCTAAGTAACATGATAAATATTCAGATATTTAGACTATACAGGTTTCCACGAATAAGAAATCCACTTATGGAGATTAGTCAGTCATGCCCAAAAATCATTAAACCTACATATTAAACAATGTTTCAAAAAAAGCAATCACAACTAAAGGCTTTATCCCTGAAGGGAACACCAAAGGAAAATACCTCTTAGCTTTTAGAAGAACATATCTAGATTTCAACATGGCACTATGAGAAACCTTGCTCGATTTTCTTTAGAGGAGCTTAGAGAACAAGCTACCATTCTTGTAAGAGTTACCGTATTTTTGTTGAATCATGTAGATTCACCATTGTTCGAGATACAAAACCGTGCCACAATGTTCTACAGGGGGATCCACACATTCAGAGTATGGATTGGCCATCTAGGAAAATACCCTAGCTACAACAGTGGTCGTCAGAGCTTTGTCCATACTGGGGTAAATAAACATTCATTAAATTTTTAAATTTAATGTAATGCTTTTTCCCATACTATATTACAACTTATTTTTATTAATAAAATTATAAATAATTATGCTTTATATTAGTAACTATAAAATTCATAACTTTATTTTAATAAAACTTTAAAATATATTTAATACTTTACAATAAAGTTCTCTCCCTCCCTCTCTCTATTATACATATATATTAAATATAAAGAATTAATTCAAGAAATATATAAATATAGGAGTTATCAAGAATTTAATAACTTTATTAATAAAACCTTTAAAATATTTAATACTTACAATTAAAGTCTCTCCTCCCCTCTCTCTATATACACTATATCATATAAATTAAGAGTTATCAAAGAAATATATAAATATAGGAGTTTATCAAGAAAAAGTATTAGTTTGCATAGATATCTGGTTAATATTTATTACTTACAAGAGTTTTAATAAAATTACGAACAAAAATAGGAAAGTGATATACATATATATAAACACCATGAATCCTAATATTTCACAATTTTATGTTCAAATATAACTTAAAACATCTAAAAACCTGTTAATGATCTCTATTTATCTCAAATATAATACATGTCATATCTATTACATTAAAATTATAAATTATAAAATTATAAGACATTTCGAAACAAAAATTTTCGTACATATCTATATCTATTGAGCTAATTATATTATAATATTTTTAATAAAATAAATAAAATTATTTGTATAAAGATAACATTTTATAATATAAATAATATTATGCAGAATTATTTTACATTTTTTAGCAACTTAAGAGAAAAATCATGGACATACAATTTTCTAAAGCTTATAGACAAAGAGTCTTCCAGGTTGAGAAATTTGATGTTTTGGAATTGGATAAATCAGAAATCAAGATGATTTATACTAATTAACAAAATAAAATAAAATCCCTCCAGACATGCAAATATCATTATAAATTTTTTTTTTTTTATAATTTAGAGATTTTATTATGTGATTATGTAAAAAGAAAATTCCAAAAAATATATTTTTAGATAACTAAGAGCATTTTAAAATCCAAGATGTATAACTACTTATATCAAACATACGAAGGAGTTTTTATAAGAAGATTTTTACCAATCAGAACGAAATAAAATATTTTTAGATGGCGAAGAGCATTTTCAAATCCAAGATATATAACTACTTATATCAAACATACGAAGGAGTCTTTATAAGAAGATTTTTGTATACCAACCTACTTTTTGAACTATAGAACTACTATCCGTTACAATTATAATGTTATAATGCATGACAATGACAATATTTTATATGTTGAGTGTATTTAATACACAAATTGAAGCTAAGATCAATGTAATTGATAAACAAATTGAAACTGCATAGTAACACAAATGCAACAGAATCGTGATATAACGATAATAGAGATATAACATAACCTTAATAAACGCATTTTTTTTAAATAATGTTTTATGTTTTATAAATGATGCATAGTATTGACATGTTTACGAAAAGTCACACATAATATTATAACATAAATATATGATGTTAAACCCCTAAACTATAATGTATGTGGGACGAGCTTGAGAGGGCATATATAACATAAATATATGATGTTATAACCCTATATTACAGTCATGATTCATATGGGAGACGGTTTCTTCAAAATTTAAACACTATCTTTAAAAATATCTTCTTAATACATCTGAATCACGCATTTTAGAATTAAAGCAAATATTTCATAGATCGACAATCTTCAACATCGTTTGTTATAATTATCATGGTATGTGATTTCTTTTTGACTAAAAAGTTTAAAATTTTAATTTAGTTATTACTAATTTGTAAATGATGACTTTAATGAGTAAATATATAATATAAATATAAATATTTAGGAATATTTGTAATAGTAAGTTTAATAATTAAAAAGCAAATATGTTTTTTATTTTCAATTTATTTTAAAAATCATAGTACATTAGAATAAAATATTTGTAGCATTAAGTGAGTTATGTTTTTTTGGGATGTGTCTATCATATTATAACGAAACAATTTAGAAAACTAAGAATATTACCCATATAGTTTAGAAGTTAAGAATTTATATAATAGGGTTGAATGCTTTTTTTCATGGTTAATTATTGTGGTTACATTATTGTTTTTAAAATTTTTTTATGTTAATTTATATATTATAATATATTGTTTATAATTAATTATAATTTTAACCTTATGTCATATTTGAAGTAGTGGTGATTTTTTAGTAAGGAGCATCTAAAGAATAAACTCATTCAATATGAATTCAAATCTACAAGTATAACATTATTATTATTATCATCCAATTTTAAGGTTTCCCTTGTTTGTGGGACAAGACACCTTTGCCACCAAATTGGTGTATGAGACCCCCTATTTTGTGGGACAAGAGTCCCACTTCATACATATTCTACCCCCTCTGGTTTTAAACATATGACCTCTTAGGAGGAAACACATGCTCTTAACCATTAGGCCCACATTAAACACTTAGTCTAAGTAATAAACAAAGTGACCATTTTCAAGCCACTTTTTTGGGGTATATTTTGTCAAAGAAAACAAGTAGATATTTTTTAAAAGTCATATGTTTAAGTTGTTTAATTTGTAGATTTTGTGGTGTTTTTTCACTTTGTGACTAGAGGAGCCACTACCAGTATAATCTCTAGGTTCTTATGTATACCCGTTCTCCACACACTCTAGGGATTGTGTACATAACGTTTCATTTTCACCACCCTTTCCAATTGAACTAGGCTTTGAAAACTAGGTAAGTGCAAAGAAATAATTTATTTAATTTTTATTATTTTATAAAATATTGGCCACATGAGATGTATCAAAGGTGATGCCCAGCATGTCTTGATGTCTATAAAGATTAAACACTTTATTATATTTAAGTATTAAGTAAAGTCCTTTTTATAGAAATCACATAAGAGAAATTTTTGGCCAACATGTTTCGAACCAACAAGTGATTCATCATCAGGACCAGATTTTAATATATTTATGTATATTAATTAAATAAAGCATTCCAACAAGAAATTTATTAAAAATTGAAGATTCAATTTACACAATTAGTAAAATATCTAAACCAATAGTAAACTACACTGACTAGTGTTGGAATATACCCATTGAATGCATAATATGCTCACAATAAATGGTTGGTGGGTTGGTGAACATAGTTAGTTGTGAATCTATTATAGGCATGAAGACACTTCATGATACATCTCAGATTGCCCCATAATTTTTTTATAAAAATTAAATAAATTATAACTTTATTTTAAATATTATTATTATTAATTATAAAAAAAATTAATATATACAAGTTACACCTATATACATTTTAAAAAACATGTAAAAATATTTTAAACTAAGTAGATTCATCCCTAGTTTACTATGGAAATTCTTAATCTATAAATAATTCTTATTACAATATAATACAATATGAGATGTTGATATCATGGTATATCAAATCCACATGCTCTATATGACATGTATTGATAAAATGTTTTCCTTAATTAATTAATTTGAGATAAATTAATTAAAAGAAAATAACTAGTTTGGTGATAAAACATAATCTTTAATTTGTGAATACTATTATGAATATCCTAACATATTCCATGGATTTTAAATCTCTACAATAAAAATTAATTATACTTAAATTAAAATTTTGAAAGGCTTGTTACGAAATAGATAGTTATAAATGTACAAATTTTTTTAAGAAAGTTAAAATTTATAGTTATCCCATTCATTAGATTTTTTTTTATATTATTATTCTTTAAATTTATATTTAATGTTAAATGAGATTAGGTATACTAAATTTTTAAATTTTTATATAATTTTTATTTCAATTTATTATTTTATATAGGTAAAAGAATAAATTTTCATTTTTGAGAATTTTCCTTAAATTAAAAAACTAAAATAAAAGATAGTAATTGTTTGATTTTTTTTTTGACAAAATTTGATATAAATTTATTAGAATGGAAGGTGATTTACGTAATTTGAATGATGACTCAAAAAAATTCAGAAGAATAAATCTATCTATGCCTTTAAAACCACATTCGAAATAACTTAAATAATAATTTAACCAAAAATATTATGACCTGATTCAGGGAAAAAAATGCAAAACCTTAGAACAATGACATATGCCCAGGCAAAGCCTTCGAACAATGGTTTATGCCTTGATTCACAATCTAACTAAAATTAATTGACGATCTAAGCCTAAATGGAGTGTACAACGTTGCGTTTCAGACTCAAATGACTTTGACTCTCTCAATATAAACATACGCCTTGAAGGAATCGAAGTGAAACTTGATGTTGTTGTGTAAAACATCAAATGATCCTTTAACATTTTGCTGATATTTTACTGTCCTTGAAGTGTGAGGTATTAAACGTGAGTGACTTAAAGATATGCAATCGGTCAAAGAAGAGTCATAACTGTCAGTCAGTCATAGAGCTTTGAAGCTAACTTCTTTATTGACACCTTTCTACAGTTGTTTAACTTGTTGTTGCCCAAGGAGACATGGTACATCTCGGCAAATTTCAAATTCCTTTCGTCTGAAAATTTGGTCACTGTTATTTGTTTTCCATAATGGTAATTTTAAGCTTTATCCAGCTGCATGAGTGTCATTTCAATGGAGTTTCTTAATGTCAAATTTTGCTGGGTTCCTACAATAACACTAAGGGATTCGACTATAACAACATTAAGATCATTAAGAGTGGCACTAAGAGACTCCACTGGAATGAAGCATAAGAAACCAATTGAATATAAATATAGTTAAAAAAAAATTCAAATGAGAATTTTAAATCCATAAACAAAAGAACTTTGTCATTAATATTTAAGAGATTTGTCTGAGGTTGTTTTGTTATTTTGTCATTAGTATTTAAGAGATTGGCTAAGATTGTTTGGTGACAATTGCTGGGAAAACGCTGAAATCTCTTTGTCATAAGAGAAACAATACTTTTCTTAGCTAAACACAGTATTGCTTTATTCAGAATCAATATAATTAAATTTACATGCTGAAATCTCCTTGTCATAAGAGAAATAATAGTTTTTTTAGCTAAAGAGAGGGTATTGCTTTATTCAGAATCAATCTAATTAAATTTACATATTTATCATAGTCATTAAAATTCAGTAAATTTTTCAAAATAGTAACTATGATTTTTTAGTGACAATTATGGATTCTATAGAAGTGGAGTGATTCTTTTAACAGTTCCCTAAAAACATAACTGGGAAATTAAACCTAACTCCTATGAAAGAATTTGCCATGACACTAAAACTTTCAGGTATTAGTAAACTTCCCAAACTGGTAAAACCCTCCCGTATGAGTAAACTTCCCAAACTCGTAACTAGGATCTGGGAGTGACAATTATGAATTCCATAGAAGTGTATAGAAGTGTAATGATTAATAAGAAAATATTGTTTTTTTCTAAAATGAATTTAATTAAGCCTACATATTTACAACTGGTCATTAGAATTGATTACAGTTAAATGTCCGTTAATGTTTTAAAACTTTTATTTACTTTAAAATATGTTTCAGAAACGGAAAGAACTTTCTTAAGAACGTCAAATTCCTGGCCCGATCGGCGTCTCCATAATAGAGAGTGTGGTTTTCATTAAAAGCGAGAAAGAGAAATCTACACATTGGATGTAAGCTGATAGACAGGGATAGCATTAATAGTGACAGATCCAACTTGAACAAAAAATAAAACTTATTATGTGTGGGGTGGAGCGGAAGAGCGGTCAAGGTCGATAAATGTAGCCGGTGAAGTAGTTGCAGATGCTTCCCAGCCTTAAATTCAGTGTGCTCACTAGAAGTTGGTATGATTTGTCGATAATACTCGGAACCGAACGGAAGTTGATGGATTGTTTCCATCTTTTTATCACAAAAAGAATTCCATCAAGCGATTAGGGGAAAATGGCGGTTTTCTGAGCACTAGGGTTTGCAAAACTTTTATTTTTGTACCGCACGCTGGTACGTAATATACCAACTGACTGACGTTGTGTCACGGGTCTCCTTTGACTGTTACGATTCACATGGCTGGCAAATTGGCAATGGGGTGAATGTTCGCAGAGGATAGGAAGCAGATGGTCCACGGTAATTGGATTCTAATAAACTGCGTCGTATGCAGATGGCTGTGTCAGCGTACCGCAGACCAAACCAAATCACTGCGGTCTTTGTCGGGTGTTAAAGAAGGGTCCAACTTTATGATGCCTCAGAGCGCTGCGTAGATCTTTCAATGGCCCTCAACCATTTGCAATTTGCACCACGCCGTGTGTCAATGTAATTCCAATGCGGACCCCCCAACCTACGCCGACAATTCTTGATTCGTCAATTACTTGACCTATCGTAAAAGCGAAACATCATTGCAGTTTTTTCATGATCTATCTATATAAAATCCAGGAAGAGAGGGATATGATCAGTTGTTGGTTTTCAAGATTTCCCCTTCCGCGTTTCGTTTAAATTAATCTCTGAATTTTACAGTCTCAATGATTTTCCCAGTGAACAATTTGTCCTCGTCTTCCTGCAGTGTGAAAGACAAAGAGAAGAAAGCAGTTGAAAGCAGCTTCGAGCATGACCAGGATGTCCTCATGCCAGGCTTCAGATTCCATCCTACGGAAGAAGAACTGGTGGAATTTTATCTGCGCAGAAAAGTGGAGGGGAAGCACTTCAACATTGAACTGATTAGATCCCTCGATCTTTACCGATATGACCCCTGGGAGCTTCCAGGTTCCATATGCATAGATATATAGACCCAAAGCATCTATTTAATTCTTTCATGTATCAATTTTTAAATTTTGTCATCCGTTTTGAAGCATGATTAATGCTGATATGGTCTCCTGATCTTTATAACCCTAATTGTGTCTTGAACTTCACAGCTTTTGCTTCTCTTGGAGAGAATGAGTGGTACTTTTACGTGCAGCGAGATAGAAAATATAGGAGCGGAGATCGGCCTAATAGAGTTGCCACGTCTGGATATTGGAAAGCTACAGGCGCCGACCGGATGATTCGCAATGAAGTTTCTCATGGCATTGGCTTGAAGAAAACGCTGGTATTTTACAAAGGGAAGGCGCCCAAAGGAAAAAGGACTTGCTGGATCATGAACGAATATAGGCTGCCACAGCTGGAAAACCAAAGAATTCAGAAGGTATTTATACATAAGTTCATTTAAACTTTTCTGTTAGGGCCGGTGGTCAAAAACCATGGAGCATCCTTCTTTCCCTGTGGGGGGCGTCTATCAAAATGAAAGCTAATTTCAAATTTGTCTCAGCAGAAACTACAAATACACCTGCATGTTTTTTATTGCAAGCTCGATGCTCTTAGAATCTCTGTTGATCATAATAGGGCGTGTAAGATCTATTAAATTATTTTTAAAATTTGTCTTAAATTTTATAATCAAAAAGTGTTTAGGAAAGCACAATTATATTTACGTCTTATTTATTATAACCTAGATTCTCTTCCAATCTGGGTTTAAGACACTAATGTTGGTAATATAAATTAGATTCTGTTAAAAAATTAGATTAAACCTATCTCCAAGGAGTCCAGAGGAATTATTAAAAGAAAAACGTTTTAGAAACTCAAAGTGTTGAAGATTAGGGTCTGGATTTAAATTAGGTCTGCCTTATATATCTGAGTGGAGATGCTGAAGTGAAGTTAACGCTAACGATTTTAACATTGAAATAATCTCCTTTATTTGAATTGTAAAAAATAGATTATATAATGTCACCGAAACAAATCTTACAACAAATTAATGCTCACCTTAGGGTCCATTAAACATTTCCAATATCTACCCTTCAAATGTTTTTAGCATTTTAAAACTATTTAAAATTAATATAAATCTGTGTTAATGTTATTTATGGAAAGTGGACTTATTAAAAGGAATACAAAACTTAATTTGAGTTGAAAATCTAGTCAGTAAATGAATAAACCTTAAAAGGATTTAAGAAACCAATTAATTATTTAAAATTTAAAAATCTAAATAAATTTGGATAAATTTTTTATGTTAAATATTTAACAAGCTCATTAGTGTAGAATAGATAGTGATGACCCATTTTTAAAGAATTCTCTGATCTTAAGGTTAGCTATTTAAAATTCAGCAAGAAAAAATCTAGTCATGTTAAGAGTGTGAAGGTTAGTCATTTAAAATTTTGTAAGAAAAAATGTAGTCATGTTAAGAGTTGGTGTAGCCTTATTTTGACTATTTAAATACCTTGAAATAGGGACTTCTCAAGCCAAAAGTTAAACATGAAATCATCTCAATACTCATACAACTCAACAAACAAAAAATGTTAAATATTCACTGACAAAATTTGATACTGGATGACTTAGATGTTTTAAATTACTCTGAATCATAGTTTTTCAAACAAAAAATTAAACATGTAAACAGGTCAGTATTCACATAATTTAATAAACCAAAAAAAGGTTGAATATTCAACAACAAAGTGTATCCTTATCTGTTTATTTCTGGTTGAAAGACAAAACATCTTGCTTGTCTAAACCCAAACAACTGAAGGCTCATGGATTTATAATTCTAATATAGTGATTGGAACCATTCTAGATTATAGGGAGATATATAAATCTGATTAACTTAATCTATTTTTGCAGAACGAACTCTCCCTTTGCCGTGTGTACAAAAGGCCAGGAGGGTCTGATGAAGAACGGGTCCGAGCAAAGAAACGTCGAATCGAAATTGAAACGATATCAGTTAGTGAAAATCACGAGTCATCTTGCTCAGTGCCAATCCCGGAGTCCGCTAGCATGCGCCAGTGTCAGGCCTACATAGCGTGCAACAACCCAAGAACAACGGCAGAGTCATGCAATTTGGAGATGAAAGCCAGTAGTAAAGATGGAATCGTGAAGCTCGAAGAATTGGCAACAGATATAAAATTCATGCCCAAATCAGTAGTCGGGGACCAAAGATTCGGAGCTCACATGGAGTACGGACTACCAAATCCGTTAGAGGACATTCAAGAACGCATTTACAGCTTGGGTAGAAATGCTTGGAATACTGTAAGTAGCCCAGTTTCTTTAAATGAAGACCCTGAACTACCTTTCACAAATACATGTTTAATGTGTCCGAGAGCACCAGATCAACTTGCCATGGCTGAAGATCTGTATAGTAATAATCTATCTTACCTACTTCTTACTAACGCTTTAACCTATGGCGCCTGTTTGCCAACTTGCTCGGACAAGTTATGGGAGTGGAACCCTGTGCGAAACAATGGCGATGGCCCATCCTGTTGATTATTTTCTATAAGCACTTTCTTAATTATGGGGCACAGCGTTTATCTAGTTTGAGTAAGGTTTACAAAATGAGTTATGGGCACAATTTATGCAGTTCGGCACAATTTATGCAGTTCGGCACAATTTATACTATCGGCCATTCCAATTCTTTCTGAGAAAGCCATAGGTTGTCTAGTCAAGTCCACTGGATGCAGTTTCATTGCTTCTCATAAGCATGATTACATGATTAAGTAACTACAATCACATGTAATGGTCACATTCTTCTTTAGGCTTGGCAGGAGTATCAGTCAATATCATAACATGACATTATTAGCTATTAAGTTGTAAATATTTTCAATACATAACGTTTTATGGTTTATTCTAATAAGAGACTCAGTTCTATGTTATTATAACAGTTGATGAGAAACAACTGGATACTGTATATTTTATATGATTATTTTGTTTTCTGTGTAATTAGAAATTTTAATTGTATATGAAATTTGCAGAGAAATTTTTATATTACGTTTAGGTGTTCTAAAATAAACATGGTTTTTAATTGTACTTTTCATTTTAGACATTATTTTATTTTTATTTTTATATATTTAAAAGAGGAATAATAAAGGGGATGATGACATAAACAAGAATTTCTTTTTTGGTGACTTGTGTGTCTTGTTATATTTACTCTATTTTATTAAGTTTTTTTATATAAAATATTTTTTTTTAAGATTTGTTTCTAAAATTGTGATTGGAAATTAAGTATGAAATCTAGTTGTTGAGGTAGAGCTGTTAAAAAAAGGATAATACAGGAAGGAGAATTTTTTTTGGGTGATTTGTGTGTCTCTTTGTTATACTTACTAAATTTTATTATAAGTTCCCTGCTTATATAAAATATTTTTTTTTAAGATTATTTCTCGTTTAGAGTAAGTTGGTTTTATGGTTAAATACTTTGTCTCAAAGTTATTAGGAAATTTGGTTATGGAGTTTTTGGTCACTAAAGATTTGTTTCTAAAATTATGGTTGCATAAGTATGAAAATGTAGCTATTGAAGTAGGTGTTAGAATAAGACACTTTATGTTCATAGATTAATTATCCTTTAAAGTATGTAGCTTTATTCAAAAGATAGAAAAAAATCTAACCTAATAAATATGACATGGAAACATTTAAAAATTGTAAACTTTAACTGAGACAATCTGAATCTGTAGATTTTGAAGAATGAAGATCTTCTTGCTAGATGAGAACATAAAGAAGTTGCCATGAAAGATAGGGAGCTGAGAAAAAAAATTGTGAAAGATGAATTGTGACAAGATGAAGGATAACACCGTTGCCTTCATTTTCATCACATATTGTTTTATGTTTGATTCAAATAAGTGACTAAATTCTATGAAGCAGAGAAAAAAAATTGTGACAAGATGAAGGATAAGACTATTGCCTTCATTTTCATTACATAATGTTCTATGTTTGATTTAAGTAAGTGACTAAATTCTATATTATTGTTGACACCTAATCCTCACGGTTGGGTGAATTTATGTAAATAGTTAAATTAGGAATGTGAACAGTCATCAGAGGATGAACTGAGCAGTCACACCCTTTTGTATATAACAATAGCCTACCTAATGAAATAGAACAAATCAGTTTTACTGCTGATTGGAGTTACTACCTGGCCTGACATGGTATCAGAGCCAGCTCCTTGTTTTAGCTATTATGTTCCTATAACACCTCTGTCCTGGCCTCTCCCTCTGCCTCTGCCTCTGCCTTATTCCCCTCTGTCTTGAAATAACCTGCCTCTGCCAGCGCTGCAAATCTATCCATACTATCCAGACAAAAGCGCTATACATTAAATTTTTTTGAATAGCCCTGTCATTTCCTGTTTTAGCGCTGATAACTGAATAACTCCTCTGCAAATCCTCTGCCAGCTCCACCCTTTCCATGCCTATCTTGCCCGATACTTTGCCACGCTCTTTCCACGGTAGTCTTGCTTGTTGCTATGAAGCGCTGACCTAGAACGTGAAGTTTGCAGCTTGACTCCTCGTTGAATGATCCATCGAGAATTATTGTTAAGCCTCCTATTAGAACATTTCCCATCTCTCGAACAAATCCCTAGCACCAATCATCGATATACTTTCGCTGTAGTATTCATACCATACCATTCAATGGCATGGGAATCAGTCTCGGGTCTCTGCATTTCCATTTGAATGCGGTATATGGTATCAGTTGAATGTGGAAGGGTCTAGACATTTTAAGGTTTGTTCACATAGTGCGAGTACCTGTTCACAAATAACAAGCCACCCCTTACTACAAACGGGGATAGGGCAGAGGGCGTTTGGCTTGGGGCATCATAAGCGTCCTGCAAACCCTTTCGGTCACAGACATCAATCGGCAGCACTGTGAAATGGAAGGCATTGTGAGTGATTGCACCCCCACTCGCCATTAATAGTGGGCAAACTTTGGAATAAAGCCACCTGTATCGAACCTCTGTGATTGATCGCAATAGTGAGAAAGTTTTCCAGCTCCTGGTATCTCTGCGTGGGAGACAGCTCCTGGTATCGACATTTGAATGGTAACATTTGAATGCAGAAGGGTAACTGTCGGTCTCTGCGTGTATCGATTGGTATATTTAA
>APFE031210433.1:0-34234 GCA_000404065.3 Pinus taeda | reverse complement strand
ACAGTAAACTCCCCGAAGCTGGTCGACGTCAGAGTACTGGATTGTAGCTATACATTGGATAGATACCTTAATTCATGTGCGGCTCTGCATTTTTACACCAACAATGACTTCGCACTTTGGTACACTTCAGCTAGAGACTCGTTGAGAAAAATTAAGTTTTTTGGGTCGTGCATGCTTGCGATTTCTCTCACAGCTCTTAATTATTTTCATTACCTGGAAGAACTCATTATAGAAAATATGAATAAGGTAAATAAATACGTTCACGTACTCTTTCTATCCCATTATTTATTACTCGTGTCGATCAGATCCAATTATAGTTTAAGTAAACTTAAAAAGTTTTACCATGGCTTGTGTTTCCATTCAACTTTCAGTGGGCTTACCTACCTCTGAATTATGCATTTTGTGTATTATGGATTTCATTTAACTTTCAATGAACTACCTATCAATTCTAAACAAGTTTCAGCAAATTTGCTTATCAACTCTAAGCAAATATTCAATTTACTACGTATCAATTCTAAACAACTTTCAGCGAATCTACTTATCAACTGTAAACAAATATTCATAAGGATACCGATTAGAAAGCATTACCATTCAAAATATGGAAAATATTAAAAATATGATACATCTTACATGCAGAATCTTCTTTCTTAAAATACATTTTAGAATTCCAAACTTTGTAGGTTGGTTCTTTTCATAATGTGTTTGATTACTCCATCGTATAAATTAATTAACTAGAATCATGGTTTATAATAAGTTTATAATATAATTTTTTTTATCAAGTTAAACATGTTATATGAAATAATTTTGTTATAAATGTTAATATTTGTTTCTAAGTTAAATAACTTATATTATAAATAAAATTATTTACAATATTTAAGATAATTAACTTGGATTTTATTGATAAAATTTTAAAATTGGAATATAAAATAATATTATTTTGTGCTTAAAAAAATGACAATTTAATATAATTTTTTAATGGTTTTTAAGTAAGTAAATTTTTAAATTATTGGTGCTATTGCTTTATTTCTTTAAATCTTAAAAAATGAGCTTTGAGTTATAAAAAGTAGGTAAGTTGTCTAATTACTAGTGTCTACCTTGATTTGATTTCCAATAAAATTATAAGGGCTATGTAGTATCCATAAGTACTTGCAAAATCTCTTAGTTAGTAATGTTTATCTTATTTGATTCAATTAAGAAAAAAAAAACTAATTATATAATTTTGTTTGTATATTTTTACAAAAATCTATCTATATTATATTATATATTCTCATTTAATGAAGAAATGAGTTCTCTACAATTCCTAGTTTTTATATATATTATATATTTAATTGTTTTTAGATGCTTGGTGAATATATTAACAGTGTTACCAAGAAATAACTCTAATTTAATGAAGAAATGAAGTCTCTAAAATTCCTAGTGTGTTTATATATATATATATATATATATATTAATATTATATTAATATACTATAAATATTACAAATTTAACTGTTGTCAGATGCTTGGTGAATATATTCACCATATTATCAAAATGAATTTTTGTATTGAACAATTTCCTTCACAAAGTCATATTGAGTTTCAATGTGGTTTGATTTTGCATGATATATTGGATTGTTTGACATATTTATTGAACTTTGATTCTCATATTTAATAGATGTAGGTACTTGTTTCCTTTATAACATTTCTTCAAGAATAATTTGTTTCATAGGCAATATTGCAAAATGCTTTATACTTGGATTCAATTAAGGACAAGGAGATAATTGATTGCTTCATGTTACTCAAAGACACAATTCTAGCTTTTATAATAAATACATATCTAGTTGTATATTCTCATCATTTAGATCTTCTATCCAATGAAAATTTGAATAGCCTATCAACTTAGGATTCAAATGATTGGAATATTCAATATCAAAATTTATAGTGCCTTCCAAGTATCGAATGACTCTCTTAGTTGTTTTCCAACGATTATTAAGTGGTTTAACTAAGACTTAACCTAGTAGAACTAAATATGTAATATGAGAACTTGTTGTGGTTAAAAAGATTAGAATTCCCACCAATCATCTCTACAAAGTATCATTTAGTTCGTTTTTATCATAATCATTTAAAAACTTAACATTTTATTCTATTTGAATAGACAATGAATTACATTCCCTCGTTGTTATCTTTGAAAAATTTTAGACTCAATTTGACTAGCTGGGATGCTCAACATTAGAGAATGACAAGTGTACGTGTACTAGTGAATGTTGGAAAATACAAAAAATTAGAAAAACTAAAGTTTCCTAAGGTTTCCTTTTAAAAATGCAATCCACACAAAATTGCCTCAGTTATTTTTTATGGATCATTGTGATTATACCTCCAACAATTGCACTAGTCCATGTATTTATACCTCATACAATTGCACACGATGTCTTGCAATTATGTTCAACACAAGTTGTGTGATCAATGCTGTTGTAACTACCCTTTGTATGTAGGTCATCACACAACTATGATATGAATATTCATGGTGATTACCACAACTATTTTCCACCTAGGAACGATGTACAACATGTTTTACCAACCCATAATCACACAAATCCATGCAACTATGGCCACCCAAGCTGCACGACCATTCGTGGAACTACACAATTCATAGTTGTGGTCATTATCATGACTGCCTGTTCCCCACTCACACAATCACCACAACTTCCCATGAATTGCCCACATGGGTATGGGCCGCAAAACATAAAAAAGGTTGTATAGAACCATACCATAACACGACCCTAAGATAAATAATAAAAATCACAAAATGTAAGGACATAAGACTCACTAGGCTCGAACCTTAAGTTGATCATGGTATCTGGCAATCTCTAAACAAAATTAGGAACACTTGACAACTCGTTGATTTCCAACTCATCAAAGATCAAATGAGGTGGCATTCTAGCCCCACCACACTTTTATATGCTCAAATGAGGTGGCATTATTTAGAACTTCAGGAATACCATGCATGAGCCCTCAAGATTCACTTTTTATACCACTTGGACCTTAAGGATCACAAATTACACACTTCTCATTCATAACCTCAATTCAACATGCTAAATTTCCACCTTTGGGGTTCACACACATTTCTTGTTCGTCCTCATGTGTGTCATGTTTTCATTTTATCTTGTTAGATATGCATTTTCAACATTTTGTATATCTATGGTACTTTCACTTGGGGTTTCTAGCTCATGACACACTAGTACAAATGGGGACAAAATTCAATGACGATTAGTTGGATATGTGACTTATTGGCATTGGTTATCCAACACAGTGGTGTTTATCAAACTGCCATTGGAATTCAACTGAATAGTTGACAGTTTAGCTACCATCGGATATGTGACTGTACAACTGTCGATTATCTGACACATAAAGCCTGAAATGGTCCTTAAAATACCAACATTTAATTCGGTTATTTGATGCTACAAACCGTCATCTATCTGACTAATAGAACGTCGCATATCAGGTTGGTCGTGTATGATTCTCTCATTGGATATTTGACACATATGTTGTTGTTCCTGACGGAAAAAATGATGTTTAAAAGTCGGGTCATCGAAGGAATAAGTAAATATTGCGAAAAAATTGTTGTCGCATCGATGCTTTGAGGCTGACGATGACCTGTCAGATATGTGATAGATAGGTTGCTTTTTCCGATAGAACAAAGAGACCTTGATACATCGGGGAATCGACAAAATAATTATATTGTGTTGCAAAGATGTTGTCGCTCTGACACTTGGAATCTGACGGTTAAGCGTTGTATATGCGACAAAGTAGAGTTTTGCCTAATGTGAGTGTTAAGGCAGTGACGCTTGCATATGTCATTTCTATCGTTGAATATGTGACGAGTGAGAAGATTGTCAATGGTTGAGTATTCAACAATTTGTATATTCCATTGAATATTCGATGATTATATGCGTTTAAAATGTTACTCATAGACTGTGAGTTTTCTTGGTGGCCTTGCTCCCTTTTACATTCAATAAATTCGATTCTTGCAGATTATAGACTGAGTTTTCTTATACATTCGATTCTTGCAGTATACCCGAGGGTTTCCCGGTGGTACTTCCATTAAACACTAGTTTCCTACATCTTTTTAAAGGTAACGGCATTGATATGGTGACATACTTGATATGGAAGTGTCTTTCAGTATAATAACCAAAATCAAGCATTTCAACTTCATAATAAATGAAATATATAGAGACATGCATTACAAGCATTGCTAGATCACATTACAAATAATTAAGTATTGATGATAAGCCAACATTCAAGAAAAAACATAATCACAATCTAAGTTGGTTTCATCATAAATGTTGTTCATGTACCAAAAGTGTACTATGAAAAATTACAACCATAAATTAAAATCTATAAAAGATCACAATTTAGTATCTATTTGTCCTAACAAAGTATTAATATTCAAGTGGTTTCAGCAAATATGTTGTTCATGTACCAAAAGTGTACTATGAAACATTGCAACCATAAATTAAAATCCATAAAAGATCACAATTTTGTTATTATTTCTCCTAACAAAGTATTAAGATTCAAGAAATGGTTGGACTTCAAATGTGGAATATCATGTTTATACTAGTGGTCTCCACGGAGACCATGAGTTGGTGAGGCTGACCGCAGATGGATTCCAGACATGGCTCTTGTGGTGGGCAAGTAGCTTTGCCAATAGACAATAGCAACAAATAAACATTACTCTTTTAACACAATGAAAAAAAATTAGCATGCTAATAAACATAGGTAGTGCCTTGGTGACTTTCATGAATGGAGGTACTCATTTACATACTCTAGATTTATTTTTTTATCACATATCATAGTTCACAATGCACTTGGTTTCACTGGAAATATTTTGTTATTCATTCTTAGTATTTTCAGTTCTTTTGAAGATCCCTTTCCAACAAAGCCCTTTATTCTACTATGATATCAACAAAAAAATGAACTACCACAAAGATTATGTCAAGCTAAAGCCTAAAACTAAAAAAAATATGAAAACTAACATAATTTATGAAGGCAAACATACTGATTCAATGATTAGAAAAGAAAAATGAACACTACAAACTCTCACAAATTAAATTGTGAGACTAAAAAGTGGAAGATGAAAAACCCCCAAGGCATAGTGAATAATATAACATGTAAAATATATGCAACCTGAACAAGACTAAGGATGGCCAATTTGTAATCCTAATGTGCCCTTTTTGGAACACTACCTTTTACAATCTCCAAATGCACATCAATAATGATCCGTCAATTAATATTACTTAGGTTTGAATTAAATTGGACAGTTGAACAATATGGATGATGATATCCTAGTTAATCTCAACTTCACTAGAAATTTGAACTTTAGCATAACTGAAACCAACTCACTCAAACCAAATTATGATACTGGAATTTGAACTACCTGCAAGGCCTAGTGAAGTAATACAATGTGTAGAATGTGCAACAAAAATAATACTAAGGGTGGTCAACATGAAATCCTAATGTACTCTCTCTAAAATGATGCTTGTGACAATTTCCAAATGCACATTAATACCTATACAAGAACCACTATTAAGTAATATTGAACCATATTCAACAAATTGGATGATGCAAGTTGGTGCCTTAACTGTACTTGATGTGAATGTGAGGAGAATATGACTAACAGACCATTTAAAAATATATGTTACATAAGTTTGTTCACTGATGATGGATATATATATATATATATAATACACAAGCACCAAGGGTTAGCTCAGTTGGTCAAAATTAGTGCCTCACCATTGGGAGGTCACAAGGTCCAATCTCCCCAAATCCCTTGGGGTTATGCCTTGCTAGTGGGCCACGGGGCTAGATTCCCTTCGGGGTCGATCAACCCATATTTTTCCATGGACGTAGCATCACCCGTTGACCAGGGTGTCTGTGAACCATAACTAGTTATATATATCTATATATAATATGATATATATATATATATATATATATATATATATATATACACACACACACAATACTTTCTTGAAGACTATAAGAATGCCATCACACATAGCATCCTTTATTGGTGATCACCCAAAGTTGAAGCTAGAGGATATTGTGGCTTATAGAGTCATGGTTATCAACAACAATCAGAAGAGAGAGTATTTTGTGTGATGGACCTATAGGGGTGGAAATAAGGCTCACCGATGGGGACGCCTGAAGTAAGGCCAATGCGACACAATGACAACAAGCCTTATTTCCACCCCGATAGGATATTTATTACATCTTAAGAGTACGAGAGACAGTACCCTGACAATGGGTTTTGGCCTCCTTGATATGGGGACTCCCATGTCCCCGGTTTCTCAGCAACAAATAACGTGATTATTTCCAGCAACTGCTCCATGACCATACAATATTGACGAGAATGCGCTTCATGGACATAGCATACATGATAGTATGTAATCCAGTCCGTCAACATTAATACTCATCTACCCATTTGATTTGAATTCAAATTTGAATTTCGGAGCGCGCTATTTTATTTCTTTCAATGCAGTTAAATGGATTTCAGTGATTCACCAGGTTCCATTGACAAACCTCACCATGTGTTGCCTCTTCGTTACTCCTTCAGGCCTGTCGTTCTGGTATGGAAGGCAAGCCGAGGATGACAGCCAGCTAGCATACTTTGGAGACTGCATACGGCTCGCCCACAGAGCTTGAATCCATGCCATTGCTGGTTTGGACTTTGTAATTGAATCGATGATCCTCGACTGAATATGGTTGTGAACCAACGCGCAGTGAATCATTTACTAACGATGAAACCAGAAGCCTATATTCCATCGCTAATGTCCCTTGGGCCTTACCACCATTGGAATATGTAGAAAGATACTGACTCTCCTTGTGCAGAGGTTTCGTAGGTGAAGAGGTACAACATAAAGTTCGCGACCACATTCTTGCATAAACTGTGCTAAGATCGTTTCGCTCTCACAAATTCAGTGAGTATTCTCAAAACTTCACTCTAATGATGGTTCGTAGATTTATCCTTCGTTTTACAATCATTAATCCTCCCATCCTCCTCTTCTATATCAATACACAACTTAGACTCTAAAAAAAAGGTTTTTGTGTGGCTTATTACATGTGTATCATGCACTATATTATTAAATTGGAGAATCAGATCCTGCTATGTGTGCTGAAGGGAGTTTTCAACTACATGACAGAGACAAGAGACACTCAAAGCTTTCCATTCAATCATTTGTTGTTAAATATGTGCCAGGAGGTTTCTCTTTTCCCATGTGACATTTTGTGCCTTGTTATAGCTGAGCATGAGCTTAATATATTGATTTATGAAGTGGAAAATGAGCCGTATCCTCTGGGCTGCATCCATACATCCCTTTCTAAAGCCCTGATGATGCAATCCCGCGATGAAAGCCAACAAAGGCGAATGGGAATACCATCGAATGAGTTTAACGACATCCTCAACAAGTCTGTTATATGGATCTAGCATTGTCTCTCCATTGTTCGAAGATTGGGGATGTTATTGCAAATATGTAACGACGCCATTCAACAATAGCTTTTTATTTACAAGAGAGCCCGAAATGGTGATTCACTAACAACGACTCTATCTTTCTTTTCCTCTCAAATTTTGTCTCTGTTAATGATTATAAATATGGATTTTTTTCCTTTTCTTCCCTAAGTTAAGGCCTTGGTTGTCCTCTCCAAAAACATTATGTGGTAATTTTTTAAATGTGGCAATCAACAATCTTTAGTTCAATAAAACATTTTCTTTATTTTAACAATAAATTCAATGGTCTACATTATATATCTTTCAAACATTATCATAATGAAATTTCCACTGAAATTTCAATGGTCTACGCTATATATCTATTCGAGGAATCCTTTCCAATTTATTTATATTTATATTTTGAAAATCTTCTAATTAGCTTTTTAACTTACATAGTGCTAATTTTTTGAGAAGAAAATTACTTTTTTTTTTAATATCAAAATTTTATATTTTGAAACGAATATTGCGTATAAAATATTTCAAAAATTTAAAGTTTGAGTGAAAATGTTTTCAAAACTTTGAAAAACCAAACATTTCTAATAAACATTAGAAATTTAATGGCATTTTTATAAATAACTTACATGTTTTAATTTAACAGTTTAATTGTGATTTTTTCATGTTAATAACTTAATCATTAATGAATACTTTTAAAAAATTATTAAAATTTTCTGTTTTAAAAGAAAATATTTCAAAAATTCAAAGTGTGGTTAAAAGTGTTTTCAAAATTCAAAATTTGGTTTAAAATATTTTTTCTTAATTTCAATAAAAAATAAACAATTTTGATAATATATTCAACATTTAGTGTTATTTTTATTTATAATACATATTTGTTAATTTATCATGTTAGTTTTTCTTTTAATGAACATTTTTATTAGTGTTAATGAATATATAGATTTTTAAATATTTTTTAATTAATATAATTAAATTAGTTTTTAAATTTGTGATATATAATTTTAAAATAAAAACTAACTATTTTATAACTATTATTCTTATTTTATATATTTAAATTATAAATATATTAAATGTTAATTTAAATTCTCTGACAAATAAGGAAAGAAAGGAAAAGACTATTCAAAGCAGCTTTGTATGGCATTCTATTTTTCATGGTCTCAAAGGACTTGTTATTGGACAATCAAATATCATTATTTAATTAAGTTTGAATTTTTTTTAAATAGTTTATTATTTTACTCAAGGACAAGTAACAAATATCCAGTTACAAATTATTCATGACAATGTATATATTATTTATACAATAAAATGGAGATATATATAATTTAATGTATATGTACAAATATTGATAGCCCACATGTTATTATAGACATTGAAAAAATGTTTATTACGATTTTGTTGAATGGAAAATAATAAAATATGAGTGAAATATATAC
Source organism: Pinus taeda (assembly GCA_000404065.3). NCBI lineage: Eukaryota > Viridiplantae > Streptophyta > Pinopsida > Pinales > Pinaceae > Pinus > Pinus taeda. Next base: position 25,328 of record APFE031210433.1, on the reverse strand, counting down.
TTGTGTGTACAAATACATAGTATTATATAGTTTTGTCCTTATAATTATAATTTTACTATGATCAACAAAAATTACATATATGAGATTTAATATTTATAAAAGAGTCTCAATGACACTATAATTTTATTTTATTTTTTATTTTTTTTAATTTTTGTTTTTCATAGAATACTTCATTCTAGTTTAATAGAACATGAAAAACTACAACCCTTATATTTCTTATACAAACATATACCTAAGATATTATCTTATTATCCAAAAAAAAAATGTTTATAGCCTTACATAAACACTATCTAGATGCACATATACGAAAGGTACATATACTAAAGTTGCACGTACATGGAGGTTACGTGTATATACAAAAGTTGCACATACATGGAGGTTATGCATATGTACAGAAGTTGCTCATATATCTAGAAGAAATGTGCAAATAGAGAAGTTTATCTTTTGTATATGTACAATTTTCGTATATGCGCAATTTCCATATATGGAAGTTGTGCATATATGGTGGATGCAAGATGTGCATATATGGAAGATATGTACATATAAGAAAGTTGCGCATATCTTCAACTCTCAGACTGGATGGGTTGAATGTGTTAGTCATGCATGCATGTTAGTTGCATGTGTGTCTCTTACACTTATATACTTGTTGCATTGGATTGATGATGTATTAGGGTTGTAGTATGGTTATCATGGAGAATATGATGTTGATTTCATGAAGAGTATTTGTCATGAGCATGTGACAGGTTACATATGGTTACATGTCACTTACATGTTGCTTTTATGTCACCTACTTATATCCTTATACGTTAGTTTACTTTTAAATATTTTGATTACATGTATCAGTCTTGTAGGTTGATTGCAAGAACTGATCAATTATGTTCAACTACATGTGTTTATGCTTATTTGTAGTTGGTTAGTCATTACTTATGCATATTGTCGGTTGCATGTAGTAATGTGTACAGTGGAGTAATGGTTGTTGTCATGCATGAGGTCATAACATATTATTGATATGGCCTTGCATTAAAGTTTCACATACATGGAGATTATGTGTATATACGGAAGTTGCACATATACCTAGAAGATATGTGCATATAGAAAAGTTTCGCATATACAGAAGATATGCACAATTTCTGTATATGCAAAATTTCCATATATAGAAGTTGTACATGTACGATAGATGCACATACATAAAAGACGTACATATATGGAAGATATCCACATATAAGAAAGTTACCCATATATAGAAGATATGTATATATCTTTCATATATGCACAATTATTGTATATGAAAGTTGTACATATACGGTAGATGCACATATATAAAATACGTGCATATACGGAAGATATGCACATATAAGAAATTTACGCATTTATGGAATATATGCCCATATATGGAAGCTGCGTATATACAGTTGATGCACATATACAAAATATGGACATATATGAAAAATATGTGCATATATTGCATATATGCACAATTTTCGTATATGGGCAATTTCTGTATATGGAATTTGCGTATATACAGTAGATGCATACACATAAAAGACGTTCATATACGGAAGATATGCACATATAAGAAAGTTATGTATATACGGAAGATATGCACATATCTTTTGTATATGCACAATTTCCATATATGTGCAATTTCTGTATATGGAATTTACGCATATACGAAATTTATGTATAGACGGAAGATATGCATATATTTTCCGTATATGCACAATTTCCGTATATGTGCAATTTCTGTATATGGAATTTGCATATATACAGTAGATGCATACACATAAAAGACGTGCATATACAGGAGATATGCACATATAAGAAAGTTATGTATATACGGAAGATATGCACATATCTTTTGTATATGCACAATTTCCATATATGTGCAATTTTTGTATATGGAATTTGCGCATATACGAAATTTATGTATAGACGGAAGATATGCATATATTTTCCGTATATGCACAATTTCCGTATATGTGCAATTTCTGTATATGGAATTTGCTTATATACGGTGAAGATACATAAACGACATGCATATACGGAAGATATGCACATATAAGAAAGTTAGGGATATACAGAAGATATGCGCATATCTTTCGTATATGCACAGTTTCCATATATGGAAATTGCGCATATATGGAAATTGTGCATATATGGAAGATATGTGGATATCTTCCATATATACATAATTTTCTTATATGTGCACATTTCCGTATACACGCAATTTCTGCATATGGAAGTTGCGCATATACTGTAGATTCACATATATAAAAGACATGCATATACGAAAAATATACACATATAAGTAAGTTACGCATATACAAAAAATATGTGCATATATGGAAGTTGCGCATATACGGTTGATGCACATATATAAAAGATGCACATATATGGAAGTTATATATACTAAAGTTTCACATACATGGAGGTTATGTGTATATACGCAAGTTGCACATATACCTGGAAGATATGTGCATATAGAAAAGTTTTGCATATATAGAAGATATGCACATATCTTCCATATATGCACAATTTTTATATATGCAAAATTTCCATATATGGAAGTTGCACATGTACAGTAGATGCACATACATAAAAGACGTACATACATGGAAGATATTCACATATAAGAAAGTTACACAGATACGAAAGATATGTGAATATCTTCCGTATATGCACAATTTTTGTATATGGAAGCTGCACATATACAGTATATGCACAATTTCCGTATATGGAATTTGTGTATATACGATAAATGCACATACATAAAAGACGTGCATATATGGAAGATATGCACATATAAGAAAGTTATGTATATAAGGAAGATATGCACATATCTTTCATATATGCACAATTTCTATATATGCACAATTTCTGTATATGGAATTTGCGCATATACAAAATTTATGTATATACGGAAGATATGCACATATCTTCCGTATATGCACAATTTCCGTATATGTGCAGTTTCTGTATATGGAATTTGCGCATATACCCGGAAGATATGTACATATAGAAAAATTTCACATATACAAAGGATATGCGAATATCTTTTGTATATGCACAATTTCCGTATGTGAAAATTTTCCATATATGGAAGTTGCACATGTACGGTAGATGCACATACATAAAAAATGTACATATATGGAAGATATGCATATATAAGAAAGTTACGCATATACGAAAGATACGCACATATTTTTCGTATATGCACAATTTCCATATATGCGCAATTTTTGTATTCGGAAGTTGCGCATATATCATAGATGCACATATATAAAGACGTGCAAACATGGAAGATATGCGCATATAAGAAATTTACGCATATACAGAAGATATGTGAATATACGGAAGTTTCGCATATACGGTAGATGCACATATACAAAAGATATGCGCATATATTGTGTATATGCACAATTTCCGTATATGCGCAATTTTGTATATGGGATTTGCACATATACAAAATTTATGTATATACGGAAGAGATGTGCATATCTTCCGTATATGCACAATTTATATATATGCACAATTTTTGTATATAGAATTTGTGCATATACGATGCAAATACATAAACGACGTGCATATATGGAAGATATGCACATATTATAGATATACCGAATATATGCGCATATCTTCCGTATATGCACAATTTCCGTATATGCACAATTTTTGTATATGGAATTTGCGCATATACGATGCAAATACATAAAATATGTGTATATACGGAAGATATGCACATATAAGAAACTGATAGCTATATAGAAGATATGTGCATATCTTCCGTATATGCACAATTTCCATATATGCACAAAAATGTAGTATCTATATAGTCGGAACTTCTGTATATAAACATCTTATATATATATGCAACTTCTGTACCCAAAAGCATTATTTGCCAAAGAGCATATTATAGTTCACAAATTGCTAGTGTGTCACCGAGAGTTCAGTTTCAGGGATCTTTTTCCTTTTATGTGACCCTCTCACTTTGCCTCTTGAAGAAAATGGACCAAGTCTTCTATTGTGATAATAAACAAGAATGGGGATAAGGAAGCGCCTTACCTCAAGCCTTGGATGGAGTGGAATTTCCTTGAGGGAGATCTGTTGAGAATAATAGAAAAGAAAGGCGTTATTACCATGGATCTAGTCCATCATATCTAGTCTTAAGAAAATACAATGGTTGCCAACATCTGAAAGAGGAATTGCCAATTTAAGTGATCATATGCTTTGGATAAGTCCCATTTCATCAACATCCCTGGCCTTCGTCGAGATTTCAAAGAGTGAGGCATTTCATGAGCCGAAATTATGCCATCAAGGATTTGTTGCCCCACTATAAAGTTTGTTTGTTTCAACCTAATTATGATGGATGGATCTACAAAGTGGTTGATTCCAGATGGATCTACAAAGTGAATGTAACAACCCTGGTGAAAATTCCATGTAAGAAATGTTAAAAACAATAGCCACGGATGAATGGGACACTTATTCCAAGCTGAATGTTCAGAAAGACATCCTTTGGGTGTTCATTTCGTTATTGATGGCTAGGGAAATTGGCAAAGGAAGTGACATGAGGAGAAAATGGTTCATGGAGATTCTTCAATATGTAAAATATCCCTACACTTAACTCTGTTGTTTACACCTGTAGGTTACATGTCAATGATATGTTTGATGAAATTCCTATCATGGCTAGTAGGGGTATGGTTAAGGCCTTGATCAACTATTTACTTTTGCATCATTGTTTCCCTGTACTTTACTTAATTATGAGCTTTCATTCCATTCTAGGCAATGGCCTGGGCTTTGGGCCTGAAAAAGTGGCTCAAATCTCAGAGTCGCTAGTGCATAATTGGTAAGTTTCATCCACAGTTGCTGGCATGTAGGCCTATGAGAGTAACTTTAGGTCTCTGGTTGCTCCCTTGCCCATAGCATGAGAGCAACTGAACCTTAAATTGTCAAGAACAATAGTGGGACCCTGGAACAGGTTGTCTGAGTGGTTGACTTGTCTCCCGAGGGTTCTCTTGATGGTGTTGGATGGCTATGTGTGATATTATGTCGATTCCACTTCCTTAAGGTCACCTAGGAGATTGAATCTAATCATAGTAGCCTCTCATATGATGTTTACCCCGGATGGCACGGTAACTTGGGTGGGATGTGGGAGAAGGGTTTTTCATGAGCATGTGATAGGTTATTTCTAAGAGGCCTTCAAGAAATTTCTTGTGAAGTTTCCATATTCATGGAATATCTTACACTTGAATGGGAATTAGTCATAGTATACCTCTTAAATATAGCTCTGATTATTAAGGCTGGGTTGGATTGTCTTTGATAAAAAAATTTCAAGGTCCACTTCTTCACATAGTCTTACACAAGAAAGCATCCCTTCTTTCAATTCTTCCTTATCAATGCATTTCCTTAAGGTATTTACAATGTTTTTTAAAGTTTCATCATTCAAACAATGAAGAAGGAGATGTAAGGGATTAACCCATACATGAACAACAAAAGAAATATCATTTTGGAGGCTAAAATTAGGGATTCATTTATTCAAATAGATCCCTTGGGCCCCTATGAAGTATCATTCCTGAAGAATAAGCCTATGTATCTTCCTTCTCTTCAAAGAGAAATGCAAAATAAACTCTTCCATAATGATAGAGAGAGTTTACCTTTAATTATAGGTATGCAATTTTTATTAACCTAGTTTCCTAATGGATAGGGAGAAGGCTATATACTAGTAAATTATCCTATGAAGCCTTTCTCTAAAAGGCTTAAAGCCATCAATTGAGACTAAGCTACATGGAAAGCAACTTTGGTTATCTACTCCAAGTATTTGACAAATATGGATTTGACATATTTTTTCCATTTTTATCTAACGTGCAACCGGGGCTGCAAATGATGCAATGTTGAGAGGAGGTGGGGGAGGCAGTGTCGCGGGTGGAGGTAGACTTCCTCTTGAGGAGTGATCTATAGGGAAAAGGGAATATGGGCTAGAATTGTAAAAGGGCACAGAGGAGAGAAGTAATCAAAAGGCCATTTTTTGAACTATGTGACTATTATTATAAGTAAAATAAAATTTGATTATGTCCATTGCTAAATAAAAACAAATAATATATACCCACTTTTTCATTTATATTTAATAAATCTGAATGCTACAAATTAATTTTGTTTAATATATGATGGACAACAAAAATAAAATCTCTTAATTATTTTGAAGATTAAAATAATTTATTGATAACACCTATGTGTTTATTACTAGTTGAGAAGATATTTGGTTTCATAACAGGAAGGTCAAATAAATTTTAGCAGATGGATTAAACCATATTAAAAAATATACATAAGTTCATTTAAAATCAATAAGAATTTAGTGGTAATTCATCAATAATAGTGCAAAACAATCAACAACTCAGACAACCATCATTAGAGAAATTTTGAAGTCAAAAATGGGCCTCAAAACAAAAATGTACAACAAAAATCAACTTTATAAGAACCAATAGGATTCACAATGATAATGTCAACCATGGAGGATGATTCACCATTTTTGGAGTAAAAAGGTAAAAAAAAAAAAACAAACAAACAAAATTATATTTTCAACTTTTCCCCTTATGATTTTACTCAAATTTTGAGTGGGATCACTCGTTGGATGAAAAAATTACTTCCTCATCCATGGAGTACCCATATTGCATACTTTTTATGGACCCTACTATAATAAAAATGAAAAATGTGATTGCAATCACATTTTTCATGTATTTCTCATTTTTCTTGTAGTAGGGTCCATCAAAAGTATACAACATGGGTACTCCTTTGATGAAGAATTAAATTATGCATCCAATGAGTGATCCTCCTTAAAATTTGAGTAAAATCATAGGGAGATAAGTTTAAAATACAAGTTGAAAAAGTAGCTTTTCTATTTTTCCCTCTAAAATTTTGATAATGTAATGTAATCTTATTTTATTATTTCCATTATTATTTTATAACATTTCTTAGGAGGTCCATTTTAAACCTCAAAATTTCTCTAATGAACTCATCAAGTAGAACACCTCCATATTCAATACTTTTATTTCTATGGGGGAACATGTTTAACATATCTCTCCTTCATATATGTTTGATACGAACAAAGTTCATTATCACACATATTCAAAATATCTAAAATATGAGAATATCCATCATAGGATAAGTAATATTTATAAATCAATGCTTTGAGTACAAAAGTGATATGGTTGAGTAAAATGATGGACCTCATATAAATATTAGATGGAAGTGCCCTTCCATAAAGATTTTTATCTTTTGAGACATGCCCTTTCATAGTTATGAATTATTAGTATTTTTATTATTATTATTTGAATTATTCCATATTCATGTTCATAACATTTCCTTCCCCTTGAGAAATGCTTTGTCTTCAAACCTTACAGATGGAAAGGTGTGTTATCTTTTTCTTTTTCTTGTAACATATTTGCATATTTCCAAATTCTTAGAGATTTCATCTTCGATGATACAAGATAATATGAAATTCTAATCATGGTACAAAAATTTTTATACTATGAAATGGTATAACCATCCAAAATCAATCTTTTGTGCAACATTGCACTTATATGCTTCCAAAGATGGATTGTCATCATAACACTTAATTGTGTTGACATTGCTATTCTTAGAAATGTAACTCAATTGTTTTTGTCTTGAGTGTTATGGATTTGTTGAATGATTGAGATATTTTATCTTTTTTTTGGGTGTCAATATGGATTTCTTGTGTCCTGATTTTATTTTATTGTAATTGTGGAATTTTCCTTACTTTTTTGGCGTATGATCTTCTTTGTATATTTATGTTGCTAGTTTGATTACTATATCTTCTCTTAGAATTTATGTAGTTTGAACTACAATATACAAGTATGAATTGACAATAATTGGATTCAAATTTAATTGAGATATGAAATTAATAACATCTATATTTGTTCCCTTTTCTTCAACTTGAATTTCCACATCCGAATATTTTGATACTTCCTTCTTGATAAATTGTTGTCCTTTGTTTTCCAAAAACTTAATTTTCATAAGTAATTTTTCACTGTGATCCTTGAAGCAAGAAATTTCTTTATTTTTCTCCATGATAATTTTTTCAACCTATTTTTGCACATTTTGCATTGATCTTTCATTTCTTAAAGAATTACTTTGGAGATATTTTTTGTGTCTTCTATTGTTACTAAATCTAGCTCTAATGTAACATCATGTAGTATTGTCCATGGGGGCTTAGATAGACGATGATAGAGTGCACGGTTAAGGCACTCCGAGATGTTAAATCATTGGTTCAATTCCCCACCCTATTTGGGTGTTATTCTTACACATGTCTATGATGTAGGCTCACCAATGCCAAACTTACAAAAAAAAATTGTCCTGTAGTGTTATTTTTTTCTTTTTGTAGAAAAATGTCAAAAAATTCTTCTTCATATTTAAGATGAAGGACTTTAGTAATTCCATCCAAGGTGAACAAATAATAAAGTCACCTTGATCACTTCATAGGGATCTAACAATGATTTGCAATATAAATTTATATCCCCAATGTTTAATTATAAATAAATTATGTTATATTGTTTTTTTCCTAGTGATCTAATTTTTCAATTATATTTGATTACGGAATCACCAATTGTTTAGCGAATATGGGGCTTCTATAATTATTATTTTTATCCAGATCCATAGAAATAATAATATATTTTCTTGCAAGAGTCACCTTAATTCTAAATAGCATTGAAGCATAGCAATATGAAGTTTTCGAAAATCTTCCTTATAGACTCCAATTCATTTTATGTCAATAATTTACATGAAATGGTGCTCTAGATATGAAGTTTATGTATTCTTTCATAATGAATGAATGTAAAAAGTGTGAAAGACTTTCTTCTCCAATATTCCTTTTAATTTAAACTTAATTTATTCCAATATCATAATACAATGGTCTGATAATTTCACAGAAGGGTCTTATTCAATTGGCATTTGATATTTCAGAAAAAATTATAGTGATTTTCTGAAACAATGATCATATTTATTGTGATGTTGGCAGGGCTAAATGCATTTCTTACAGTCTTAAGGGGATATCTCCAATATGAGGTCCCAATTATTCTTCACATCATTTGGGATGAGTCTCCTAAGGTTTCCTGGCATGCCTGCCATGTTATGCTTTTGTGAATGTTCAATTTTGGAAAGATGAGATATGAAAGGGAAACACAAACTAATTTCCTTGTTGTAATGTAATAAAAATAAACTTTAATGATTATACTTTAAATGAATTTGTACAAATAATTCTACAAAAAATTTATAATAAGTGTGAATTTTGAAGAAAGAGTGATGGAAACCTCTTATTAAGACACATGATAGCTAAAATATACTAAATATTAATTTTGAAACATTTTACAATCAACAACAATCATAAACAAATACAAAAATCAACAAGACGTTCTTGGAATATTAAGAGCTTACAACTAACGAAATAGTTCATGAACCAACCAAAAATATACAACACCATATATTATCAAACATAAATGAAGAAAAGTCTTATAGCAATACATAACACATGATAGAAAATCATTGTCGTGCCCCTTCAGGCTTCTAATTATTAGAGATGAACTTTCAATGCCATCTCACAAACTATCTTCAAGAATCCCAATAGTGGGAGTGCATAAAGTTGAAACTAGTCCTCAAGGTTATTACAAGCTTCTCCATATAAAAAAAATTTACGCAAAGAGTCTCAAAAACTAAGATCCCCATCTCCTTACTAGAGGTTTATATTTATATAAAATGAGGTGATTGTTCACGTTCCATGACTTCTCACCTTTCCTCCTATCTAATTTCTAACTTACTTTATGTTCTAATTTTGTTTCATTAAAATTCCAAAATAATCTTTTGAATGAAATAAAAACCTAACATGAGATCAACCCTGAAATTAACAAGGCTTATAATCCTTGGGTCATATGAGTGCTCCAAGCCTTATAATCTACTGCAATAGATAATTTTTTTTTTGAAATTAAACCTTGATTGATGACTTTGTGGTCACAAGTATTAGGAACCATTGTCTTTAGGTTAGCTTAGATTCTATGAAAGAATGAAGTGAGAATTGTGTGCAGCTTAATGGGCTCCACCAGGTGTTGTTCAAATGCCTCTTTGGTCAGCTTTGTATAATTTTCGATGAGTGTTGATCATTGTGTGAGAATCATTTTGTATATTACTTGTTCTATATCTTGCTCAAACCTCACCTCTCCTTAGGATCTCATGGATACTAACTTGTGATATCTTATTAGCTTTCTCATCATGATGTGATATTGTTGGTAGTTTTCATATTTTTCATCAGATCCTTTTCAAGCTTTTCTTGAGCTAGGATGGCAAGTTTGAGTTTAGCTTAATGTCTTTCCCAACTTAGTTCATCTTTTCTTGACAATGCCTTTAGTGAATTAGGGTTTTTTTTTAATCCATGCATGCATTATAAAAATGGCTAATAAAATTTCCTTGAGTTGCACACATTTTGAATCAAGATGAGTATGACAACCATATTTTGGAGTTTCCCAAGCTCCTCATATAGTTTCTTCACAATGTCTTCTAATGATTTATTCACCTCCAACATTGTGCTCTTACAATATTTGTTGGAAGAGATTGAGGTAGATAAAGCTTGATTTTATTTCCATAACATTTTGATTTCATGATGTTATTTATTCAAGGCCTTATCTTGTTATTTTAACTTTTCCATTAAATATTCAATATTTATTTTTGTTGTTGAGGAAAAGGTTGTCCTAGCTAAGACTATGGCCAAGGAATTGTCTAAAGTGTTAGACACTATGTTTCTCTCCATGGTTATTGAGATGGATTTTGTTAGCTCTCGAGCTAAATACTTCTCCTTTCGTGGAAAATCTAGTTGGTGTTCATGTCAAAGAATAAAATTACCAAGTTCATAACCTGATTATCATCACTTATAGTTATTTCCATCTCCCTAATCAAAAAATTGCCTCCTATTAATGGTCTGTCATTTGAGGTTGTCAGATCAATATTCTTTCTAGGTAAACCAACAGTTCTTGTGTTTTGAGCCTATTATTCTTGTTTTTATTTTAACCTTGCCTCATTTTGGGCTTGTTTTTCCATTATTTCACTTTGAAAACACTCTTATTGCTTTTGTTTCTTTTCTTCTTCCTCCTTTTGTAATCTTTCTCTTTTTTCCATTACCTTTTGTTTTGCCTCCTCCTCCTCTTTTTTTATCTCTTTATTTATTTAAATTTAGATCTTCTTTAACGTTTTTCCTTTTCTTTCTTAACAAATTATTTTTTTCTACCATTTTTATGTATCTTTCTTATCCTCCACATCCTTTACTTTAGAAGATTCTCCTGTTGTAGGATTGGATCCATTCATGTTTCTCAGGGATTCTACAACATTGTAGTATTTTTTTATTTGTTCTTTGTTTTTCTTGGTTTTTGACTAGTAATACCATTCACATTTACATTTGGAACAATGTGTTAATGCCATTCCCCTTGGGTCATATCTATGGAAGTCCAGTCTCCAAACTTGAATAAATCTAGGTTAGTAGCTTATGCATGTGTTTCCTTATAGTTTTTATAATGTACATCCCTACCTAAAAGGGATATGTAGGCCATGGTTCTTTTTCAATCATGTCAGCATACCATTGACACCTATAACCATTTGACATGCAATTTATTGTAAAATTATCCTGTCGATCATGAATAATGGGAGATTATGTGGAGGTTTCGATAACCCAAAAACTCTAATATGCATCGACTCTGGTGGGGTGAAAAATTCATCAACTTCATTTAATACTTCGTTAGCATAATATCACATACATGGTGAATCATAATCAAATAGGATATGGACAGTGAGAATTTCAAGGATGGAAATTTAACTTAAATTTTAAAAACTTTGGAAAATCTTACTAGTCCTTGATATATAAACTACAATATTTTTGGCGATATTTTTGTAAAATAATTGAATTTCTAATGATTTTATATAGTCTCTATAAAAAAATCCTATTTTTATGGTAGATTCCTATTTTATAATATAAGATTTTGGCAAAATAATATTTAAAAAAATGGACATTGGTGAATCTTTTTTGTTTGAAAAAACATAGAAAATTAGCCCACGTGTCAATAATAGCCCCTAAAATGTTCCTAGATATGTAACAATCGTGAATGAAGCCCTCCACCATATTTTTAGATGATGTTGTATGCTAGCTATCCCATAATGCCTTGTAGTAAATATGCACAAGTCAAATGTCTGAAGTGAGAGCCCATCCCCACCCTATCACCTCAAACTCATAACTAACACATATGCCATCAAGTAGGTAGGAAGCTACATGGAATTTTTGTTGCTTCCCTTCTACTATATTTTGAACATTTATTACATTGGATTAGATGGATGTGGAAATAATCTCATCCTAATTGAAGTTGGCCCCATCATCTAAACATGTATACACAAGTGGAACCAAGCTCTCCTCGAAGAAATTTGTTGTTGCCACACCATTTAGTCTACAACACATAACCATGATCATCTGATATGCTCTTCTAAGTGACTTTGTTTTACATATCATGTTTTGTCTACTTCTAAACTTGTTGGGGTATTACCACCAAATCCTTCAGATATCTTTGTTGTTTACATTAAACTTGTTGTAACTAGCTACTAAGAATGTGATTGGGTGTTTTGGCAACTTGTACTATCCATCTATCCAAGGATAAGTAAGTGCAACAAATTCATTTCCATGACTACCAATGATGGTCATCTATTTAATATCAATGCACTTGCCTATCCACTTTATAATCTCACCACATGGAAACGTTGTTGGGTGAGAAGCCACTTTATATAAACATGATTTTATGACATTTTGAGACACATTGATATCCTCCTCCCCGTTGGGATATTATCTCCTAGTAAATAGTTTATAGAATTCATACCATTCTAGAGAAATGGATTTATCAATATAGCACTTTTGAATCAACATAAGTGGGCACTAATTTGATGGTACTTTCTTCGAAATCTACCTGAATAGGTTCTTTTATAGGTCTTCTCTTGGGAGTAGTCATCTCTTCATATGATGATATAATGAAGAACTACAAATCAATTGAACCTAGAAGACCAAAGATATTCGTTAGAACAGATAAACTAGAAAGCTCTGTTTTCTACGTTTGTTGTAGCTCCATGCTATGGCCCAAGAGTCCGCCTGCACTTCACCCAATTTCAGACTTGGTGTACAATGTAAACAATAAGTACAGTCTGAGGCTAAGAGATGTTTTTTTGTGCTAATCAAGATTGCGATGTGATATGACTTAGTAATGCGCCATAGTGTCGATGTATGGCAACTCAACTATGAAATACATCACAAAATAATATCACATGCAAAGTGAAACAATTGTGTCATAGAGAAACACATAAGCCTAGACTAACAAACCAATATGTTATGTGATGCAGGGATGGATTATGGTGTGATTGTGTATCACATTGCAAAATTTCATGGCATGATGAGTAAAGGGTTTTCACTGCAGCACAATATTAAAAATTAGATTGATAAACAAAATTGTGATGTGACATGCAAAGAGGTGTGACACTTCAATATGAAACGTGATGTGTGCTACACAAAATGGTAATGCAACGATGTGATGTGAAATCACAATGCACCAACAAGGGGAAATAAAAAATGGCTACGTGTTGGAGATTGTAATAATATTGATTTATATTTGTATATATGTGGAAGGTGAAGGTTGGACATACGAATGATCACATGAAAATAGGGTAACACTTATGGTTTACTAACAAAACAGATGCAAGAGAAGCATGTGCAATACCTACTTGCAACATGGCGTTGGTGGGTACGATTGTTAAAACTCCAAGTGACGTAACACAAGATGGAACAACAAGGATATGCTACCAATCGACATGGTGGAAGAGAGAAAGGAAGGATTAAAATGACATAACCTAGTGAAAATGAAATGGAAGGGGGTGATATATGTTATTATTCCACTATGGAAAGTGCATGGAAGGGGGTGGTATACAAAATGAATTGCAACAAAAAATTGGGATGTATGATTGTGATGTGATGGAATGCACAATTGCAATGTGCCATTCAATTTTTCAAATTTCCTATGTTAACACCTTCCCATTTATTATAGCTCAAGGGTTTGAACAATGGTATTAGGGTCTAGGTTACTTAAATTTCTTATATTTTTGGATGAGGTGACCCTAAATTTGGCTCTTGTAAAAAACAATATACCCTGGTTGTTATAGCTACTACAACACCTTCTTGATGATTTTTGTCCTTTTTTTCCAAAAACTTATTTTCATTATTAATTTGCATGAGTAATTTTTCACTATGGTCCCTGAAGTAATAAATATCTTTATTTTTGTCTGCGGTAGTTTTTCCAACTTCTTTTTGCATATTTTGCATTATTTTTTTGTTTTCTTGAAGAGTTACTTTTGAGATATTTTTTATATCCTCTAGTGTTAGTGAAACTAGCTCTAATGTAATGTCCATGGGGCATTCACTATGGGAGAAATACCATACCACATGCATTTATATTGCGGGATATATATTGAGGAAAAAATGACATAATATATTGGGGGATATATAAGGGTAAAGGATTTTTATATTAGTAGGTATAAAAAAGGGAGCTCAAAGTTAATGAAAAATTATAAAGGGGTATAAAAAATGTTAATGAAAAAATGGATACCTACAATATCTAGTGAAAATAGGGGTTTTTTAGTTTGAGAAGGTGTATTGGTTTTGTATTGGTAGGGGGTTAAATAATGTGATTTTTAGAGGTATTTTCCAAGATGTAGTCAAATTAACGGTATTGCTTAGTATGCCACGAACGCAAGTGATATGTCAGAGGCACATTCAGTGAAGCCTCCATGGTAATGTGTTGTAGTTTTATTTTATTTTTTCTTTTCGTAGAAAAATATATAAAACTTCTTCATATTTAATATGGACCCTAGTGATTCCATTCAGGGTGAACCCAAAATAATGTCTCCCTGATTGTTTATAGGGATCTAGAAGAAATTTGAGATAAAAATGTATAATGCCTAATGTTTAATTGCAAATCAATTATCTCATAATGTTTTGTGTCCTAGTGATCTATTTTTTCAATTATATTTGACTTGGGAATCACCAATTATTTAGTGAATTCAAGGCTTATATAATTATTATTTTAACTTGGAAACAAAGAAATAATCATAGCTTTTCTACGAGAATCACCTTAATTCTAAATAGCACAAAGGCATAACAATATTAAGTTTCTGAAATTCTTCCTTTCTCCCCAATTATAGACTCCATTGTGTTTTTTGTTAATAATTTAGATCAAAAAATGCTCTAGATATGAATTTTATGTATTCTTTCGTAGTGAGTGAATATACAAAGTGTGAAAGACTCACTTCTTCAAGATTCATTTTAATTTAAACTTAATGTATTCCAATATCTAATGTTTGACAAAAAATGATAATGATTTTCTAAAATTTGTTGTGATGCTTACAACTATCATATTTTATAAAACCTCTTATGTTTGACAAAAAATAATAATGATTTTCGAAAATTTGTTGTGATGTTGACAACTATCGTATTTTATAAAACCCCTTATATATATATAATTTCCTTGAGATTTTAAATATATATCCACATACACATCTTTAATTCTTTGATAATTTCCTTCACATAAAATGTTAAAATTGATCTTTCACATAAAGAAAGATTTGTATTTCTCTTTCTTTTCTTTACCTTGTTAAGAGAAAAATAGAGGTAAAATAACTTTACACTATTATTTTAAAAAAAATTCGTAATACATATTTTTAATAATTTTTTATTAAACATAAGTTTCATACTTACAATCATTAAACTTTCATAAAATTTAAAACATTCCTATGATCATCATATACTCATAAACACTTATCCTTCATAAAATCTAAAACATGCTCGAAAACAAATATTTCAAGTTTACTTAATATTGAAGTTGAAAATTATGAGTTCTTATCCATTACTCATCTCTCGAAATTACATATAAACTTTGTTAAAGATACTTATTTGCATTTCTTTATCCACATAAAGAAGGGATTAGTTATAAATCTAGCCTTTGAAATTTTCTATTTGTAAATCTAGTCTATGAAATTTGCCAAAAGAGTATTTGTGGTGAGGACCTTGTAAAATGCCTCATATTGAATACCCTAATTTCTCACAAAAAGTGGGTTTGAAAATAAAGAAATAAATAATTTTGTTCTTTTTATTAACCCCTAAAGTAAGAGAATATTGAATCTTTTAAGAAATTCCATATAAATTCTCATTATAAATACTAGATACCAATTGATCATTGGATTTCAAATATAATAATAACAATTATCGGATTTCAAATATAATAATAACAATTTACCAATTTATGAGAGTTTCACATGGAGGAAATTTTTTTTGGAATACCCTTCATTTTGTCCTACTTATTTTGATTTCAAGAACCATACTTATCGTGAACAAAATACATAATCAAGGTAAAGTATATTGTTATCTTGATTTCAAGGACAATACTTATCTTGATTTCAATAACAAAATACATAATCAACGTAAAGTATATTGTGTTAGTATACACTGAAATAACAAAACATGTCCATTTTTTAGCACACAATTATTAAGGAGTGCTATTTTACAAGATTGTTTCATGTGAGACATAGTTGCATATTTATTTTGTAAGAGAAATTTAATGGAATTAAGGATGATATAGATAGGATTTTGCAATCTAGTTCATAAAGATTTAATTGTTTTGTTTAAAAATGTAATGTAATAAATTAAGTAATGTTTTTTGGTACAAATCACATAGGAGAAATTTTTGTCTAACACGTTTCCAACTAACAAGTGTGGTGGTTCATCATTTAACAAGTCTGTTTCGTCATTGATAAACCACACTTATTAGTTCGAAACGCGTAAAAAAATTCTCTTATGTAATTTCTACCAAAACACTTTACATAATTCATTATGAATCACAGAAACTTCAATACAAAACTATAATGTAAATTAAGATATTTTTAATAAATATTTATTTAAAATATATTATTTTTATTTTAAATTAAAAAATGGAAATAGTAATATTTAAAATATATAATTCAAATTATTTTTTGCCTGATTTAAATTTAAATTTATTTTAATTATGAGTGTATTGTGATTTTTTATCATTTAAAATATAATTTCATTACATAAATAGATTTAATATTTTTTTTAGAACACATGTATCATAAAAATTATGGCTCAAACTTGTAATTAAAAAAATATATTCTAGATTTCAAATACAATGGCTTAGAAAATATGCCAAAAATTTCCAAAATGTGAAAAATAGTTAGATGATCAGCTATTCGTATAAAAAATTTCACTTTGATCGATAATTATACCAAATTTCAGCAATAATTATTCAAAAAAAAAACAATTATTTAAATCTAAACAATTTTTTTAAACGAAAATTATCAGATGTTCACACAATTTGGTACCAAGAGCCAATAAGACATAATCAATTTATCTTTCCAAAAAAAGTAACTGAGATCCATCCGTTTCTAAATTCCACAATCCGAACCCTTCACCAAAAGATAGAAGTGGGGCATTGGTAACTCTCAATTAAATTAACCCCAAAAAATACATCAAAAAGTGTACTTTCTTAAATGTGCCGAGCCTTCAAGTGAGTAGAACCGGCTCTGCAATCCATACAGTAAAACACATGAAAAAATTGCAGGACAGATACTAAAACGAGGTCGGTCTGACCCATTCTGCAACTCTACTGAGCATTCCAATATTCTCAAACAATACAATCAAATCCCTGTGCATATCTTCCGTGTATGCACAATTTCCGTATATGAAAAATTTCCATATATGGAAGTTACACATGTACAACTCGACTTATTGAGTTCATAAACAACTGAATGAATGATACCCTAGATGCCCTAGTGTCACTGACCACCCAATGATTGTAGAAATCAAGAAGAAAGATGATAAGCCAACAAGCAAACAAAACCAAATGAAAAATAGTTTTCTAGTGAGGGAGAAAATGGTCTAAAAGGCTTACGGGGTCAAAATAATAAAATCAAAACACACTAACCAAGATTGGGGACAAACCCTAATCTTCACTTACAGGCATCAGTGTGACTACCTAATTCACGATAAGCACCAGAGGCTAGTCAGCGTGACTATTTCTCAGCAAATCACATTGATCAACATGACTGTCAGCGAATTAAGTGCGCTGATGGAGGGAGCCAAGAAAAAAAATGAAACAGAGACTAGATCTACTACTATGAATTTCAAACTCAAGCGAGTAAGCAGGAGAAAAGAAACAAAACCAAAGGGAAAAAGTGGAACTAGAAAAGTTCACACGAAATCATGAAATCCAAGATAAACAAAAGAATTGGTTCCTCAGTATGGTCAGCAATTTGTGGTGAAGTAAAATTATAAGTGTAGACATAAACAAATTCCTCTAGCCCGATAATGGGTCTAGCCACAACTGATACATTCTACGGAATATTTCCTTAGGCTAGAATCAATTAAGAGGGCCTACCTCTTGGTACGCTTATGTCGTTTGATGATGTCCTTGCTTGCTCGCTCCAGCTATCTCTGGCTTCCTTCTTCAAACACCTAAAACAAGTAAACAATAGTAAACAACAGCTATCATAATAGACAAATTGTAATTCAACCTACTTAACAAGTCAAGAAACATTAAGCCATGAATGTGTAAGATGAAAAATCATGTAGGAAATCAATTGATAGTTGCATATATATTGAATCAAGAATAGATTACAACCATTGTCTTAATGTTGCCATTCTCCTCTGACAATACTATGTTCCCACACACTTCTGCTAGCATTCCATGATGGTCTCAACAATAATAGTTTTAAGGCTCTTCCCTTTAGGCTTCACTCTAAACCAAATCGCACTTCTCCCTCACACAAGTAGAGAGCTACAACCATGAATAGCTCGTTGTTTACTCCAAACCAAAATAACACTAGCACACCATCATTAACACTAGCTTATGCTTGGGAAGAAGGGAGGTTTATATAAGATGAATGGATGGGAGATGGATCCTATTCTCATGGGAGAAGTTCTTATCCCTTGAGTTAGTTCCATCATTATAGGGGAAAGGATCCCAAACTGACATCCTCGACCCCATCCGACCAAACCATTTACCATACGTCTATTACGAAGTTTCTAGAGCTGGAAGCTTTAGCTCTTAATTTAAAAAACTTTCCATAATAGGACCAGACTGACTGGAACACGGCTAAATTTCTCTGATCAGCACTAGGGACAGTGCTAATTCCTGCATATTGGTGCGAGAAAGACAAGGGCCATTAGTGTTGGTCTTGTAAACAGGGAAAAACAAAAGTTTTAGGGGAAATGGTGAAAAATGGAATTGATCTTCTCATGAGGAGGGACATAATGGAGGTTTCTTCATGAAGGGAGAGCATGTGGGGATTCACTGTACAAGTCCTCCAGGATCAAGAAACGGGGAGTATAGGTACAGTGATAAAATGTTGTGTAACATGAAGTAAACACCAACAGCCAGCATATGCTCGAGGAAAAAGTGTAGGCACTTAAGGAATGGGAAGAAGTCATTGCACATAGTTAGTAGCTCGAAGAAGAAATAGAGTAGGTCTGTAGTGAGTTTCGCGAGCTCCAAATCCTAGCAGACGTGGCCTCCGCAAAAAATATCCAAAAGTTAGCTGTCATGGTAAAAGAATCAAAGAAGGAAATTGCTAAGGTTCGCTTTGAGCTGCAGCTACAGATATCAGAGCTCCAACTTAAGTTGCAGCCAAACACTCCTCTAGAAGTTAGAGAGTGGTGCGAGGTTGCTATTAAAGAAGATATGACTACACTAGATGCTGTAGTCAAGGATTACATAGAATTGTTTGAACATACCATGGAATTATGGAACTCGTTGCAAGAAGATCCAACCTTGTAGAAAATCGAAGAAGATATCTAAGAAGAGAAATGGCAGTTCGATGAGATCAGAGCTATAGCATGGACCTTATGACCAGTGCAAAGGTTCACCTGATTACAGGAGGGGAAGTTCATCTAGACCAGAATTGATGAGCTGTGTGAAAAGGGATCCATCATATCTTCAAGGACGCAGCCCGACTGTAGTGCGCTTCCCAAATCAGCTTGGCATGCTCCCTTGAAGGAACACAAAGGTGGACCAGGTAGCATAATAATGTGCCCTGGTATGTGGAGGTGAACTCTGGATCATTTTTGTATTGTTGCGTCCATCCAGAGGTCTCGTGGCCACAAGAGTTGAGAACAATAGTTAGTTTTGCAACTGGGGGCCTGTTGAGGGAGAGACCACAACATGATTGGTGCTGCCCTTTTTGTATTTAATTTTCAAATGGAATTGTTGCAAGAATCTAGAACACTTCTGGTAGTGATCGTTCTGCAACTTCCCTTGTGCCTGTAAAATAAATAGGTTAGTGATTGGTGTGGATGATCATGTCCTTCCCCAGAATGTAATGCTTCCATTGCCGATAAGCATGCACATGGAATACATCTCTTTACCATAGGTAGGGTACTTCTGAATTATATCAGAAAGTGTCTCACTATGATAGTCCACTAGATTCCTATGTTGGGTGAGGACTACACCAATAACATAGTCATAGGCGTTTGTCTCAAGTTCAAATGGTTGTTACAGGTCTCGTAATGTGAGCACTGATGTCAAGTAGAGGTAGTGCTTCAACTCAACGAACACCTTATGTTGAGACTCAGACCAAAAAAAATTTGCTTTCACCCCACCCTTAGTAATCTGAATCAATGGACAAGTGATATGGGAGAATCCCAATACGAACCTCTGATAAAAAATTTCAAGGCCCAAAAAGATGCAAATATTTTTTAAGGTGGTCGGCGCTGGCCAATCCTGAAAAAACTTGATTATTCATATCCACATGCACACCACGTTCATCTATCATGTAACACAAATCTTGGACCTGACTCATGTCAAAGGTGCATTTCTCCAAGTTGGCTTACAGTTTTTGTTGCCGAAGTGTTCGAAGGACTTGTCGAATGTGTTTCAAGTGTTCTTCCCAACTCTTGTTGAAGATGAGGATGTTGTCCAGATTAACAAGCATGAATGAGTTGATGAAGGGCTGCAAGCTGTCATCTAATAGCCTCATAAAAGTAGCAAGGGAATGTGTTAACCTGAAGGGCATAAATAACCATTCAAAAAGGCCTTCCTTGGATTTGAATGCAATCTTACATACATCTATGGGCTCTACTGGAACCTAGTGATGTCCAAACTTCATATGAATCTTGCTGAAATACTTGTTCCCATTGAAATGGTCCGGAAGGTCATCAATTTGTGTGATTGGATACCTATTCCTTAGAGTGATTTGTTTAGTGCCCAATAATCAATGTGAAGCTTCGAGGTCCCATCCTTCTTTTATACAAGTACAATAGGGCTCCCACAAGGCAAGGAACTTGGTCGGATGTGCCATTTTGTAGAAAATCTTGTATTTTATGCTTGATATCTTCATTTTCCATAATGGAGCGACGATATATCGACCCATAGGGTGGAGGTGCTTCGGGAGTCAGATCGATCGAATGCTTGACCTGAAAGTGAAAGGGTAGCCCAATGGGTGACAAGAAGATGTCCTTGTATTCTTCCATGGCCATATCAACCTGCTTCTGTTGCGTGGAGAAACCCTTCCCAGCGGTCATGTATGTGGCTACGATCTTCCCCTTACTTTGAGAGAGAATCAGAAAGAAAAGAAATTTCCCATTTTGGGAGATGATATTACTGAATTTCTTAGCAGAGACCAAAGAGATGGTGGTAGGTGGGCCTACCTCCGGTATCTTGTATAAGTTATTACCCAAAGAAATAATAACAAAGTGAGGTCTAGAGTCATATACAACATGTCGCTTCCACAAGTATGGTTGTCCTAATAATACATCACAAACTTAAAGAGGAGAAAGATCACACAATACCTCATTTGTGAAGGGCTTAATGCTACAGGGAAGGTGACAGTGTTGGCTAATGTGAAGATTTCATCCTTGGTGAAGCCACCTGATGGTGTATGGCTATGGATGTGCTACAGTCAGTAGGCCCAACCCCTTTATGACCTCTGTTGAAATGAGGTTCTTTTGGCTCCCATTGTCGACAAAACTGCAGTATAGAACACTTCACCCACATCTATCAGTGGAAGAGGTGTTCCCCCTCCTCTGGATCTTTAGGCTCAATCTTCTAGATCTTAGTGGTGGCCACAGTAGCACTGGGCTCTGCGTTAATGATTTGCTTCCCTTTGTCATTCCCCTTGTCTGTTTGAATCAAAGTCAAAACATCTTTCTGATTCAAAACCCCTCAACTCAGCCACCAGTTATTTCTTGGCCCAACACACACTTTTGCTATGAGTGGAGCTCTTATGGAACTCGCACCACTTTCCCTTGTCCTTCTTTATTTTTGTCTTGTTATTCTTTTCTTGCGGCTTCAGCGGGTTGTCATGGGTTTCCCCGCCTTGGCTTTTTCCTTCGCTATGTGGTTTGGGGGTGCCTTTCCCCTACTTCGAATTCAAAGATCCAAAGTCTTTTTTTATATTTTTTAAACTTATTGTCAATCTTGACATTGTATAGGTATGTCGTGTCAAGCGAGGAGATGTCCATGAACTCCATATCGTCATGGATGTACATGTGTAGGCACTAGCTGTACTTGAGTACCCAATGCTGCTCAGAATCCTTAATACGCAACTTCATATGGAAACATTCGTATACTCTAAATCGTCTTGGTCCCTTCCCTGTTGCAACGTGATCCACTTTATGTATTTATCCTCATAGCTCTCGACAAGGTAATACTACTCCTTGATGGCACCCCAGAATGAATTCCAAGTGGGTGTGGCTGAAAATAGTGAGGGTGTACTTTCGTCCTTCTTCTCACAATAGATTTCCCACCAATCCTTAACATGGGGGGTGTCTTTGAGAAGTGCTAAAACAATCTTTTCCTGTATGGAAAAATAATGAACAAAAAAATATCCTTCTAGCATATTTAACCTTTTTTCTACATTGTTCACATCTATTTGCCCTTCAAATATGGGGATTTCAAAGTTAAGTTGTACCTTGAAGGGTGTGGCGCTTCCAAAGTAACTGCTGGAAGGACATGCGTCGCCTTTGGGTAGTCACTAAAGGATCTAGGAAAAGCTGTCCATCATCGTGTTCCTCTGTCATTCGAGGGCTTCTTTGAGCAAGATTTTGAAAGGATCTCCTGCCCCTTCATCTTTCTTCTCTTCCACCATGGGAGGCTGTCAGGATTTGCGAGGCTGGGCTCGTAAAGGTTTGACCACTTTGAGCCCTAACTCCTTATATCCCAACCTCATTGGGAACATGCAAAGAAAAAAAATTAAAGAGAAAATGCTCCGTATACCACTGATCCAAACTTAAAAAGGAATGCAACAAATTACATATATAACCATAAATATAGAGATGCCGTTGAAATAACACTTTATTTCATTAATATCAAATATTGAAATATGCTTACAAACATAATGGAAATAAGACTAGCTCGATCGATGTTATCTTATCTCTGAGAAGAGATGTGGTACTACATGGCTATAAATTGTGTTAGAATGGGGCTCAAAGACATATTTATTATTGATAAGCAATGGAAAACCCTAAACATCCAAAAACCTAACCCTAAGAGATGAAGCGCCAAAACTATGGGCCCCGTTTTAGTAAATTGGTACATCAACTTCCTGGGGTCGTAACTTTGGCATACAATCTCCATTTTACGTTCACAATACCTCGTTTAGGGCAAAACAAAAACATCGTTTATGGCCTCAAAATGGCTTCGATAGTTCAAGACCCGAAAAACTACCAAAAATATTAAATTGTGCTACAATTAACAAAACTGAAAAACTGAAAGAGACAGTGGTGTGGGGGCCAGTGGAATAGGTGGGTGACCACCAACATCCAATTAGATCACCATTTGTCTTTTCTTCATTTCCATGATTGATCCTCAACTGTCCCTACTTTTGCAAATTTGAAAGGCTCTAAAGGATGACTACATTAACTTTTGCTTGCTTTTCCCGAGCTTTGGTAAGTCTTTTCTATGCCTCAACCAACTTGTTATTATATGCCTTACAACTTCTGATTTTTTCGTTCAAACTTCTCAGTGTATCTACTATATCAAGAGAGTACTCTTCTCCTTGCTAATCAATTGACCTTTCCCATTCCACTAATTTCATATCAAGCCTGTAAGGGGAGTCATTTGAACTGTTGTCCACTAATATTTGATGTTTTATTTCCTGCAATCAGACCATGTTAGATAAACCAAATAGAATACATAATCAAGATCATACCTCAGTGTATCTCAGTGGAGGCTATCTAATCTACATAACTCAATCCCTATTAGTACAACACATTATCACAAGTATATTGATGCATACATGAATATAATAACCATAACCATTTGTGTAGGCCAATCCAAATTAGCATGATACATAATAATATCAAGAACTTAACCACAATGACAATAATCATCATACATATGAGTGCAATACATATAACAAAAAGTTAACTATCATGCATGACTAGCAGATGCACTTGCATATGACTGAACTAATCAAATAACATCTATCATGCATGTATCCACAACAATAATGGAATGAAAGGCATGCATATAACTTCGAAGCATATAAAAACCATTCACCATCATACTTGCATGCCCAACACACAAAACTTTATGATTATCTACTTTTACTCTGAGGTCTAGTGCTACAACCTCGCTTTGATACCAATTTGTAATGCCTCCTCCCACATCTACCCAGTTTTACTAGCTTGGCAAGGTAAACATGACAATAATGTCACTATCATGTGACTTGACCTCCAATTTCCAATTATGGAAGTGGGGTTGACACACTGACAACTTACAGACATTCCTCATGGACTACAAACCACCCAGGAGCTTGGAAACCAACCCAGGTGATAAATCACTGAGATAGGGTTATTTTCACAAGGGTAACTCCCCAACAACACGCACAACACAACATCAGTGCATTTATGAGGTCCCAACCACATGCATAGACCTGCATCCATGTAGTTATGACCCAGAAACTCTAGTTTTTTGTCAATGGTTCTAAGATCTTATCCACTTATTCAGGCTAGCCTCTAGACCACTACACAAAACTGCTTGTAACATTCCAAAAACAAAAACAAGATGATCACAAGGGTAGCCAATCAAGGCTAAAGCAATAACTTTACCTAGACATGCCTAATCCATGATATACATTTGATCAAACCTATAGTAAACATAGAAGCTACATTCCATGAATGCATATCTAATCATAAGAGTTTGCACTTCATCGAGAATCACCAAGAAGGTCTAATACCCTCTCAAGATAGT
>APFE031210430.1:11168-36212 GCA_000404065.3 Pinus taeda | reverse complement strand
AAAAAGGTGTTTCTTTTTGTATCCTCATAATGTGCTATCATTTCTTCTGTAAAAATTTCCCAAGTGACAATTTGTTTACGAGAGAAAAGCCATCGATACCATACAAATTGATTTGGTTCCAAATATAAAGTTGCAATACATACCTTTTATGTGTTTTGCACATTATGGAGATCAAAAAATTGCTCCATGTGTAGTATCCATGTTCCAGGATCCTTGCCATCATACTTTCTCAAATCAATTTTTGGAACATGGTGGGTCTTCAATCTAACATTAGAGTCTATGAAATCATGATTAAAATTTCTTTTGTTCTCATCGTGAGTTTCATTTACTACCTTTTCACCATTAGTAACCATTTCTTGTAGCAACTTATTCAAATTTATCTTCAATTCTTCCATCTTAGCATCCATGACATTCATCTTAGCGTCCATTCCATCCATCTTAGCTTCCACGTCATCCATCTTAACTTGCATGCCATTCATATTAGCTTCTGTGCCATTCATCTTGGCTTCAGTTACCTTTTGTGAAAGTGAAATTTGTTGTACTTGGTTTTGTAATTTCGATATATCATGTTGCATTTCTTCCTCTTCTTCATGAGCCATGCTAGAGCTTTTAGGTTTCTTACTAGGTGTTTCCATTTTCTTTCTTTGAGGCATCAATTAATGCTAATAATTCTTCACTATTCCCTTTTAATTCCTTCAAACTAATTTTTCAAACCAACCTTATGCAAAATTTAAAAATAAATACACACCTTTTTTTTTCACTTTGTAAGAGCTTGATATTGAATCCATTGTATCTCTGTAACTGCGGATCTCTAATATCTGAAATCACGTCTTGTAATATCCCTTTGAGTCATCTTTCTGACCCCACAAGTTTGATCAATATTGGATTCTCCAAGGAAGAGTTATGCCAAATCTCCCACGGTGACCTGATTATAGACTAGTTCAGTAGAGTGAACTTGTACGAAATGCCACGTGTCATTGTTTTGACTTTAGTACCTAAAACTGATATACAGAAAACTACAGTCCATCCTCTTTCTGGAAATTCTTACGAAATTGCAATCTGATGCTCAGAACGAATGTTATGATGATTTTCCCGGGGTCACCTGTTTGGAATGTAATACGAGAGTCTGCAAAAACCCTAACTTCCTCATGTCATATCTCCGCAAATATAGTGAGACAAGATTTGAAATTTGGACCCAAAGTTCAGAATGATTTCGGCTCAAATGGGTTTTTTTTAGCTTCTGAAATGTCGTAGAAAAAAAGTGATTGAGAAAATGCCATGATGACCTATTTGGAGCGCAAAACCCTGGAATCCAAAGCTATGATACCAAATGTTATGAAACCAGCTCACAAAAAGATAAAAAAGATAGATCAACACCTTAGAATTCAGTCTCTTCGAGGGGGGAACCTCCTTTACATTACATAAATGAACAATTCTTAGATGATACAAATGAAAAGACCTCCTTTCTATATATAGGAGTCTAAGGAGTCATAATATAATGAGAGTCGACATAACAATAATACTGTAATGGCACAATAATAACAATAGTGGGCTTCTATGGGGCACAATAATAATAATGTGGGGACTACATGGGCACAACAATATACTAAGGGGGTTGTACTAATAACAATAAAGGGTTACACTAGTAGTATAGGGACCTAACAAGTTGTACATCTTGTGTTGTATGTAGATGATCTTCTGATGACTAGGAACAATGAGAACTACATTTCCTCCATAAAGAAGGAATTGAAGAAAGGTTTTTAAATGATAGACTTGGGCTATGTTCACTACTATATTTCTATTGAAGTAACTCAACATGTGAAGTTTGTATTCCTCTCTCAAAGGAAGTATATTGGAGACCTGTTGAATATGTTTGGCATGGTTGAGTGTAATCCTTTAACGACTTGAATGTAACAAAATTTAAAGCTCACATCCATTGAAGGAAAATAATTTGGGGATGCAATAGAGTACAGAGAGCACGTAGGAAGTCTCAACTACCTGACTACTACCAGAATAGATGTTTTATTTGTTGTTGGAATCCTCTCCAGGTTTTCATAAAAGGCTTATGGAGATCATTGGTCTGTTGCAAAAATAGTTCTAAAGTAATTGAAGGAAACTCAAGACTTTGGACTAAAGTATACACAGATGGATGACATCAACTTGATTGGATACTCTAATTCAAATTTCAATGGAGATAAACAAATTTGGGTATCTACTTCAAGTTATGTTATGGTCACACAAGAGTGAGTTCTGACAGATTCCACAACTAATAAAAAATATGTGGAGACACCTGAAGCAGCAAAGGAAATTATGTGGCTTAGAAAAATTTTGGAAGATTTGCAAGAGAAACAAGTACATTCAACTCCTCTCTTGGTTGAAAATGCTTTTTCAATAAGTTTGGCCAAGAACCAAAATTTCCATGATCAAACGAACCACATCAATTGAGGCGAGAACAATCCACCTATGACATTTCTCCAAAAATGAGCAGATTGCGGACATATTCACCAAAGCGCTTGGAAGAGAAAAGTTTGAAAGATTCAAAATGATGCTTGGACTCACTAATATCCCTTTAGATTAAGGGGGGAGGGGAGGGGGGGGGGCAGGCGGAAATATTGACTCAAGGGGGGGCAAGAATATTGACTCCTGATATTTGGGATTAGGAAATCCTATGTTAATATTGTAAATACATAAATAAATAAAGTTGGAAGATGAAGAGACATTGGGAGATGAAACTCAATAGTCTCCCTCTCCTTGTATATATTGGTATCCTCTCTTAATGCAAAACAAAACATTCATTCGTGGAGTTACTCAAGGCCTGACAATATACAAATTTTAAACTTGAAGGATCAAGGCTTGTTGCAAATAATTTTGAAAATGAGAAATAGTGGAGCATGGTTGAAATCCATGTTAATGTTAATTTTATGATTAATTTGCTCCTTTTTACGAAATGATAATCATCGTTTTCATACGAGTGGAAATAAGAAACTAAAAGTTTGCACTTTTCCTTGGGTTTAGGCACAAAATAGGGCAATGAATATGCACAAAAAGAGGTCTTTGCACTCTTTGGCCTAAATTTGTTCACCACACCAGCGGCATACAAGGCCAAATTTGTTCCTTGCGTTTCTTTAAGAAATGTAGTTTGCATGTTCCAAGTTCAAGTGGAAGAAATAATTAAGGGTCCACTCATCATAAACTCTCCAACATGGAAGCCAAATTGAACTGAGTTTTCATGAAGCAAATCAACAATAGGAAAAACTTTGCTCAATTTTTGCATATACACCTCTTGAGGAGTTGCCACCATTATAACATTTTTTTCATCTAAAGAAATCACCACTGGAAAAGCTCTCAGATGTATATAGTCCTGCCCAGGATTGGACCATAAGACTTGTGGGACCAAGGCTCCCCCCTCCCGCCCCCTAACCATTGAACTGCATCCTTGGGACACTATAATAGGGGATTTGTTGCAATGTAGTTTCAACAATCATCAGCGATAGTTGTGTTGTAGCAACTGACAACTTCAACTAATAAAACACTCAGTTTTCTTAAATATCAAACCTATCATTTTATCATATTCAATGCATTTTCATTTTCATATATGTTTATCTGCAGCTAGATCTTCAAGATAGAAATGTTTGACGTTGGGTTTGTGCTTTCCATTTATGCTTACTGCTAATTTGTTCTAATAGAGATGATCAACTATTTTCTAGGTAATACTTTATGCATCTGTAAATTTTTAATGTCTATCAATCTGCCCAAGGTGAACCTCGGACCTCTCTTTGGCAGAGCTCTGCACTATTGATGTGGGGTAAAAGAAGAATCTGTGTTGTCTTCCTAAGGAAAACCATGGTGTGCTTGATTGGATTTCACTATCAACATTTATAGAATATGATATGATGGGTGTGTACACTTTGTACCGTAAATAATTTTGTCAAAGTCTATGTATACACGCCTAAACTGGAAAATATCAAAGATAAAATTAGAGATCTATTATATCCCAACCATGTAAATAGATGCTAATAATAATGAAAGGAAGTGTGTAGCACTGTAAACAGATATAAGGGATTATTAAATTTAAAGATATATTATATTCCATCCACGTAAATAGATGTTGATAACAACGAAAGGAAGCACGTAGCATTATAAATAGATATAAGGGATTTTTTATAGAATGATGGATCAATTTTCTTGTTTTTTGTTTATCATTTTTTTTAGCCTTAATAAGCCACGAAAGCTCTTCAGTTTTCAATAAGATTTCAGTGTCTTGTGCCTACATATCTATCACAATTGTGACTCTCAAAACTCATGACCTTGATCTGTAGATCTAAATCAAAATCTTCAAGTTAAAACCTTTGGCAAATCTATCAAAGTGATCTAAGTCATCGAAAATATCTTCATTCAAGTATTCCTTTTTTTCCAATTTGTCATTTTATGCAAATTACCATCGAGAACTTGAATATAGAAACCACCTCTTTCATATTTTAGATGGAGACGCTTATCTTTTCATTCTCTGATTTGTCCTTTTGCAACCTTTCTTGATAAAGGAAGTTTAATATTTTGATCACTATTTTGGCTTGTACAAATTTATCTTTATTTGTTTTTTTCAACATCTTCTCATAAAATTATATGCAGATTCATTTTGCTTGAGTTTAATAACTCCAATCCAAAGATAAAATTATATAAACATGTTCTTTGATATCGTTTATCCATTCCGTGCCACTTAAGCTTCAAAGCTTTTTTCCTTTAGTCTTTTAAAATCCAAAGAATAACTTAAAAAACCAAAGCCCACAAAAGCCCATGAATCCATTAAAGGATGCAAGCCAAAACAGTAAAAGATTTATGAGTGATTAAACTTTTGCAAGTCTACACATAAGAAAGATTGGTGAGTTTGTTTAAAGATATAAAAATATCTTAAGGTTTTTTAAGTATAAAAACTAGAAACTTGGGATTTAATTATTGAAACTCTCTTCAATGCTTTCCACAATATAATATTTCAAGCTTTTTTGGAAAACCTACTTAACAAACCATAAGTTGCCCAAACTTATATATGCATTAAAAAGATGACAAGTACGGATTATGCCAAAAATTGACAGGTTGATAAGATTTTCAAAAACTTGCATGGTTCCTCAATGCACAGAATAAGAGATATTTCAATTATTGAGAAGTTCATAAGATTTAAAAAAATATTATATATGGTTTTTTCAATGCACAAAATAAGATACATTTCAATGAGTACAAGAAATAGAACTGAGATTAAAATTTTTGAAAACAAGTGACTTTCCCTGCCAAATCACCCTTCTTTGGAATTTCACAGATATTCCATCCTCTAGAACAATTACCATATTTTGTTAGTAGTGATCTGTTTCAA
Organism: Pinus taeda; assembly: GCA_000404065.3. Taxonomy (NCBI): domain Eukaryota; kingdom Viridiplantae; phylum Streptophyta; class Pinopsida; order Pinales; family Pinaceae; genus Pinus; species Pinus taeda. The sequence continues at coordinate 30,847 of APFE031210430.1, read as the reverse complement.
ATTCTTCGACGACTCTAAAATAATTTTATTAGCTCATTTTGTCATTCTTGAATGGTTCGGATAATGCAGGTTTTTTGTGGGTGATATCCCCATTCGAGATAATGCAGGTCGCACTCACCTGTCTCTCGACTTCTCTCGCAACTCGGCTTCAAATTTTAGCATCGGATTTCTGAAGCTCCAGTAGAGGCTTGTGCACGTAGATGGAAACGAGCAGAACAAAATGCAATGCACCTACTAAAGCAGGGATGAAATGTCTGTTACATTTACAAAATAAACCTAGGCTCCTTTCAACTCTTCAATAGTCTCGTTCTTTCCATAATTATGCTCCTTTCCATGGCAGTTGCAATGACCGCAGTTGTGTGTGCTACTCATGCAATCGTATGGGCGCGGGGAGCCAAAAAATGAAATTCAAATGGAGGCAAATGGAGAATGAGACGGTGATGAAGCCCAGGAGCAGAAACAAAAATGGAGATGGAGTGGGCCCATAACAGTGAGATAGGCCAATGCCAGAAGACCATCACCAGTGAGGGGAGGGCTCGAAAAACTAAGTCGAAAGCGTTGACTAGTTAGACTACCCCATCAGCGAATAAAAGGACTATGAGTGACCTGGGTCCAAGTTAATACACATTCACATCACTTATTCCATAATCTATGAGGTCCATCGAATTGTTGTGCATTTACAATTGGAGCTGTATATTTAATGGTTCATACACTGCAGGGTGCCATTAAGTCATGACTACACTAACCAAAGAAGGGTCATTCATCACTACACGGCCAATGAAGGATGTTGAATGACATTGGTTTGATTCGATAAACATGTAGATTGCTGGTTTAATATTGGTTTAGTTTTAAGGATTTCTTATTTGATAATAATTTTTTATGTTGAATGACATTGGTTTGATTCGATAAACATGTAGATTGCTGGTTTAATATTGGTTTAGTTTTAAGGATTTCTTATTTGATAATAATTTTTTATTTTTTATTTTGGAAAGTGTTAGTATAGTGAGGTGACTATTTTCCCCGGAAAACATTACAAATTCTGGCATGATTTTGAAGAAGTCCGGTAGAAGTTTTGGAAATCTAGGTTACAGTTATTAAGCTTAAGGACTTAGGGTGCCCAAAGAGTTCTTGATGGTGTTGAATCCATTTCTACCATAAAAAAAGGATTCAAACACCGGAGCTAGAATTTCATGGTATGAACAAAATTGTCACCTAGCTGGATGATGCATTTTGGAAATAGTGATATTTTCAAAGTTTAAAATTATAATTTTAATATATAAATTAATTTAAGTTAAAAAAAAAAACATTAAAATATATAAATTTATAATTTTTTCTATTTTAACTAAACATATGTAAACCAGTGTAATTGGTGTTGCTGCTTAGTCCCTGCTTCTTATGTAAAAAGTAATTGATAACATAAATTATTGTATCTAAGATAAAAATTCCTCTCATACCCATGCATAAAGATTTTAAAATTTTTTAATTATTAAAACTTGTGATTTACAAAATTCCATTTTGTAGGTGACATTATAATAGTTTAGATCTTCTTCAACTTTTGAATTTAGGTTTCTACTTCATAATATTAAAACAAATTTTTAAAATATTAAAACAAATAGAATTGTTAAAGTTTTTGAGTAGGGAGATTTTTATAGTTGAATTCACAAAGTTAAGATTCTAAAGTGTTTAGTTAAAATAATGCAATTTCTATTTTGCATTAAAATCATTTATAACAAAAATTCCCACAACAAATGACATCAATTGGTTTTTGTTTGTTCTTTATATTCTTAAATACCTAATACATCTACAAATGTTTTTAAGTATTTATCTTGCATTATTTGACAACTTGATATTTCAAGGCCTTATATGGCTCCTACACAAGTTGTCCACAAAATCAAGCAAACTATTAAAGGTAGGTAAAAATGTTTGAAAGAAAAACCAAGCTAGCTATTAAAAACAAGTAAAAATGTTTGAATGAAAAACATTATATAATCTTAAAAGAACACACAATTAATTATGAAAAGGCATGTTGACTTACGGTATACCAAAGAGCTATAAAGATTTGTAATGAAGGGAATGTTGTTTTCTCTTATCAATACATGATATTATTTTGAAATATGTTGTTAGTAAAGGAATAGTTAAGTTTAAGGGATTATATTTATTGGGAGACTTTAACTTATTAATGGATTAAATAGGCAATAAATGTAAAGTTGAGGCTATAATACCCGTTCCAACTAGAAATCAATTTATGTAGGTTGTATTAGCATAAAAATGGACTCAAATGCAACAAGAGTTTAGAGGAAGAACTTAGATTGCATTTTAAAAACTATCTCTATATTGATATAGGAAGTGATAGAATACCATAAATGTGTTTGTTGTATTTTTTTGTTGTTGTTGCAATAATATTGGAGTCATAGTAGTAAGGCTTAGAATAGAATTTGTTAAAGATTTCCCATTATAATTTAGGAATATTTTATTTAAGTGATGACATAATGATTTTGAATGTTTTTCTTATATTAAGTAGGTTATATATATCTCAATATTATATATAAAGCTAAATCTATATATAAAGTGATTATATATATATATATATTATATATATAATATATATATATAACACAAAAATAATATAAAATAAAAAGTGATGTTAATTTTTTACAAAACTTGAGTTAAATTGGTAAAATTATTTCAAAGTTAACATTAATTAAATCAACATGAGGTTGACACTTACACTAGAATGAAATTTTCATAAATATTGAAACCTTGAAGTGTGTTACTATTATGACACTTGGTAGTGTATGTATATATATATTATAAATAATATATATACAGATTAACAGCATATACACTATATCTATAATAATATGTGTGTATGTTGGTGAAGCTCGTGAAAAAATATGAATTTGATGTGTGTAATTATTATGAAACTTGTGGCATTTAGAAATTTTTTGATTTATTTTTAAAAAAATTTATTTCCTGAAAAATTAATTATAACCATAAAATTAAATACAATATAAAAATATAAATATTAAAGTTTTGACTAGAAAATGATTACAATATAAGCAGGTATAAAAATATCCCATATAAATGCAACTCCATAGAGCTTCTATTTGAGACAAAGGTTAGAGTCTTAGGTAACCAAGTTGCCTCCATTACATAGGTCGCATCAACAATGAGTAGAGGGTTGCATGTTATTGACTCGAAGTGTGCAATTTGTAATTGAGGGCTAAGTAGAGTGCAGCAAGCAAGCACAATGAGAAAGGAGATCAATACTACTAACTAGGAGTGCACAATGTGCAGATGAAGAGGGGAAAGTCCTTTGATGTGCTCATGTCACATCAACAATGAGCAAGGTTTGGGAAATTAACGGTTGGAAGATAATAATGCATTGGTTAAGAGATTGAGGAAATGATCAGCTCGAAATTTGCTTGAGTGTTAGACAAGAACAAGGAAAGAGAACAATAAGAATGAGAATACTAACACACATGCATTAATATATTCAACTGGAATCACAACTAGAATGAAAAAGTTCATATAATGCAAAGAGAAATTAGAAATGGCATATGCAAAAGTGAAATGAAACAAGCATGTAAAATGGCACATGGAGTGTGCAACCACTGTTAACAAGGAGTGCACAATGATTGTCTTTGGGAACTGCACACTGACTCTCTCTAGGAACTGAGAATGTCTATCAGTAAGAGATCATGTGATTTTTTCTGTTCCAAAAGTGCACACTGGCTATCAACAGGGAGTGCACTTTTCCTAGTGGAAAAAAGTGTGCTCCATTGCCTCCAATAATTGCACAATGCCTTCTTGGAATATGTGCACTTATGAAACCATCAAGAGCTAGGCATGTGAAAGCAAGTAGTTGCGACACTTAAGGTTTCTAGAAGACGACTAGAACACTTGAAAAGTATGGCCATGAATGGCTTTTATGACTTAGAACGATAGTTCACATGATCATTAAGGGGCTCCAAAATTTAGATGAGGGAAAAATTTTGGAGGGGGGTTGTAACAACTAGAATAGACCTGTATAAGTAAAATAAAGGGTTAAAGGGGATACATTCTAGCTAGAAAGTGAGTTGGTAAACTTGGGTCTCTCTTATTATAATGGAGTGGAAAATAGGGTTATAATAGCTAGACTATGGTTGGCTATGGTTGAACATGGATGAGTGTGGTTGTCTCTAGTTGACATGTTTGATTATGCTTAACTATGCTTGAATTTGGTTTACTATAGTTGATATATAGCTGACCATGGTTGAACATGTTTGACTATAATTGACCATGGAAGACTCTAGATGACCATGTTGGGATATGTGTTATCACCCAAAAAATTGCTTACATAGCTTTATAGGTGATTAATAGAAAAGTTTCATCAGACTGCAAAGATAAATATTATTTATGACATTTTACTAATATCCCAAAATTACTTGAAAAATACTTATAAAGTGGGTCCCTTTCCTTTAATTTAAAGCCACCATTCATTTTTTGCACAATTCGCATAAATGTCCCTTAAGTAGTCATGTGGATTTGTAGGAAGTGATAATTAGTTAATGAATGGTGTGGGGCATCATGAATACATCATTAAATGAAAAGTACTTAGTTCAATTCAAGTTGGTTTAGAGCTCTAGTAAATTTAACGATAAGCTCTTTGGAAACTCAAGCCTCTTATCAAGTCCCTCTCAAGCATGGGAAGCCCAAAATGGACTTGAGAACTATTAACATGAGCAACTAGTTTCAAAGAAACTTGGGAAATACCTATAAATAAGAGTCATGGTAACCATTTGGATATGAGAAGAAAAAGTAGTTTTATGTTTCCAAAATGTTGATAGGAGTGCCTCCAACTCTCAAGCATGCATTCATACTACCTCTTGAAAATATTTCCACCATTGAAAGATATTGTGGATTTTTGAATTGGAAGAGAGGTGACCAGCAATGAGATAACAAAGAAATTCCTTAAGGGGATTGAATAAGGATATCTTATTTCATCACAATTCCCTTTTATGCCTCATTTGTAGGCCATCAAAGCTTTTCTTCATTGATATAAATATTTTTCTTCCCATTTACTTTGTTCTTCTTATGTGTTTGTTTACATGCATTCTAGTTCATTCACATTTGGGTTCTAGAAGTTATACTTGTGTTTTTTTAATATCTATTGATCATCTATATAATGTTGTGTTGATGCATCTACCTCTACAACACTTAGGATTTTGTTCAACCTATTGATTAATCACATAGTACAGATTGGAAACTCCACCATTGTTTTTTTTCTCTTTTTTTTTCTTTGTATATTCTCTCTTATTCTCAATTTTCCATATAGGTGTATCAGTAGCCTCCACATAGAACTAAGGGATATTATTTTTTCATCTATTGGAGAATTTGTAATCTATTTTCATATGTAGTTTGTTCATGTTGCTATCAAAATAATAGTCATAAAGTTCATGCAAATCCTTAATTTTCTTTCTACAAGATTTGAGCAACTGTAAGCCACTTACCCATGTGGATCTATATAACTTTATTTTCTTACAATTTTTCTCTCTACGTTTTGAGTTTTTTAAAAGAATATAATCTCTCGTCCTTACTTACTAGTAAATTTTAGATATATAGGACATTAGATTAGGTAAAAATAATTTAAAAAGAACCATTTCTTTTCTTTTTTTGTGTGAATGGAATGGATTGCACTAGATATATATGTATTTTCTTAACGATTTTGGGACCAAAAGATTTTTTTTTATCCAAGTACACTCTTCACCTCGCACACTTTGTGATAGTGGTGAATTATAATGGATCTTATATCATATTCATCTCCCTTTTTAAGTAGACACAAATTCCACATAGAACTAATTAGGAAGGAGGTAAATTTCCTATGCATGTGCACATGTTTTCTTTTTGATGTAGTGATAGAATTTCCTATAGTTTAACTATAAAATTAATAAGAATCCAATGATATTCATGTATTTCAATTCAAACATATATGATTGGCACAATTCACATGCACACACTACAACTTCTTCTAAGATAATTTGTGATGAATATGCTCCTTCCCTTTCACACATAAGTGATATGGAGAAATAAAATGGTTGTGATTATATTCAAGGAACTTTTCCTAATAAGTAAATAAGTTAAATGAGTTGAGCATCCTCCAAAATTAAATCTTATTTATAATAACAAATAACTCAACATACTAAGCTCCTCCATCGAGAGGCCATAAAGAAACATTGTAGCTTGATTAGGACTTTATTACTAATCATAGAATAACCTTCCTTAATCATTTAGACATAAGACATAGGAGTTTATTTTCTAGGGATCTTGAAGTCCTTCATCATCTAGTGTCTAAAAACTTAGTGGAAAGAAGAAATCCATGAAGGGAGTAAGGCATATGCATATGATTTTCTGGACCTCCTTGAGTCTCCCAACTCTTATTTGGGGTTTTGAATCAAAGGTTGACCCCCAAAAGATAAGTTGCTCTCCTCTAGATTGGAGGAAGGTAGTGTAGTGACAAAATGTAAGGAATATAACAAAGGTGGAAATATGGGATTCACCTACACCTGGAGGTGATTTTGAATCGCTATTTGGAATGATTCCAGTTAGTCTAGAACATGCTCCCAATACCCATCATTATAACCCTTCTTTCAACCTTCACTAATTTTCTTCTTTTCAATTCATGCCTCACTATTAGATTTGTTTGTAATGGCTAGTTACTTTAGTGTGGAAGGACGTTATATGATTAATATAAGGCCTTCATTACATGGTTGTTTCCGACACATCGGTTTTTTCATGTAAATTTGCATCTCCTCTCTCTTATTCAATATATTTACTTTATTTTCTGATGATTTCCATAGAAGTTTAGATAGGTTATACCTTATTTAAATGATTCTGCATACTTTCTTGGTCTTTTAACTAGTATGCCTAATGATTCTCAATGTCGGTGGAAGATATTTAAAAGATTAAACCCCTTTGAAAAACAAGAATTTATGTGGCTATAAATAATGAATAAAGCTCATGCATTAGAATATTTGCAATAAAATGATTGACATGAAATATAAAATATTCGATTGATTTTGTTAGGCCTATCAAAAATGAAAGAGTAGAACCTAATGGCATCCTCATAAGTTTTCATGTAGTGTCCCTTTTCACCAAAATTTCTTTGGATGATTCCATACAAGTTGTTAAGGAAGTTGATGATCTAGAAACAACAAAGTTGGCTAAGATTTGTCTTCACTCCACATATTTCAGTTTCCAAGGTGACTATTACAAGCATATTTATGGAATTGTGTTGACAGTGTTGGACCCTCCAACATTCAGGGGATCTCCCAAATATGATGTCCCAACTAGACCTCACACCGTTTGGAGTAGGAGTCCTAGTAGTGGGTGGTAATGTTATGCGTGACTGCGAAAACATACAGAGTGAAGTATGGTGACTTTGGTTGAGAGAAAGTGTTTGATTCCATGGAAAGTCAAGTGCGATGCGTGAAGGTTCCAATACATGAAGGGAAAAGGAAGTGTGCCCCTTAGAAGCCTGTAACAGTATACATCTTGAAAGGAACACATGAGCATAATGAAATCACAAGATATGATGCAGAATAGTCCACAAGTTAAAGTGATGAATTAATAGAACAATACACGTTGAACAAGATTCATACAAATGAAAACAAAATAGTTCATAAGAATAAGCATAAGTTAAATAACATACGTTGGAAATACAATAAGAATAGTCCTATGATATTCACAACTATTGGGCATGGAATCCCCCCAAGGCATGTTTTGGGGCTTAAAGCCCAAGTTTTGACCAAGTCCATTAAAGACTCCGCAATTTGTGGGTGCGGAGTGCGAAGGCATAATAGAGTCACAAGGTTGTCTTCCCTTGTTTTGTAATGTAATGTTGGCTTGATAGACCTACCCATGGTCCGTGGACCATGGAATTGTATAAATAAAGTGAGGCTCTAAGTGTAGAGAAAAGGAATAGAATAGAAGGATGATGAGTCTAAGGGATTGATTCGAAGTGTAAGTTGTGTCTTTGGGTCACAGAGTAGGAGAAGGCTCTATAGCTATGTGTGTAGAGGCCTAGTAGTCCACAAATGAGTGCGTAGACCCCTGCAGCTAAGTGTGCAAGGCAGGTCGAGTCTGTAACCGTGGGAAGAATTAATAAAGAGAAGTTTTGCCATATTTCTATGTATCTTTTCTTGTTTTATGTATTATTGGGTATAATTTGCAATTGTATTGTTTATTTTTTGTGTGAATGTATATGAATGTGTTGTATAAATAAATGTAACATAAGGCATCCATTTAAGTGAAGATACTTGACCGGTAAATAGTGCAAAGTGTTGCTCCAGTAGCACGGGAGATGCACAGTCCCTAGTTAGGGCTGCGAGAAGGCAAATACATCAGGACACAAAGGACAGATAAGTGCACGAAGCAACCTACACACAGGGACTAGAAGTTGGACCAAATCAACCCCTCAGACATCTCAAGGGTGTGGAAACCTGGTTCTAACAACCCCCCATACTACTTCGGCTGAGACCTTAGTTCGCGGTGCGCTGACTGTTGCCGAAAGGGCCAGTAGTATAGGGATTTGCTTAGCTAACTAACTCTGAACCTGGGTCAGGCCCCAACAAGCCAATAAGTGGTTCCATTGTTGGGATTAGGATCTGCATAGAGATGTCTGATGTTGTATCGCTAGAATCCAACAAAGAAAGGATTTGAAGATTGGTTGGATAGGAAGATTCATGAGTTCACGGTGCAGGAGAACAAGAATCCATGACTATCAAAAGAAGAGTGGTTAGGCTGCTACTTATACACATAGATCCATGAAATTTTCTTCACATTTTTCCCTACCAAGCTATATGAGTGGATCGCGAAGCTAGCAGATAGCCAAGGAAGGTACAAGCATGACAGACCTATTGTGTGGACTCTAGAATTAGTGTGCAGATTGGAAGCATCAAAGGATAAGATCACGCGTGTTGTTGATCACTGGCTCAATCAAATTATAGGAGGATTTATCACTGAGTTCGCGGTAGATGCTTCGGTCAGCTATAGCGATGTAGAACGATGCTTCCTCAAAGGACCCCGAGGTAAGTACGTTAAGTCTTTGAACACTTGGATTAAAATGCTACTATGTGGAAAGTGGGTTATGCGAATAAATTGATGTTTGGGGCTATGTGAAGTGGGAGAATCTACCGAAATGAAGGTAGTACAAAACTAGAAACTAGCCGCTTGATTTCACCTCTGCAAGGGGATGAGGAAGAGCTCGCAAAGGTTTCACCAAGAAGTGTGATAAATTTGATAAGGCATAGGATTCCGCACATACCACCCCCACCCACACCATCGCCAGTTTCACCATATTCACCCCCATCTTCGACTATACCACCTCCGCCACCACCGCGAGTCAATATGACAAGCACGATAAAGTTGCCAGTGTTCAATGGAGTAGGAAGTGAAGATTCGAACCAGTTTTGGTTCATGATAAAGGTTGTATGGGAAGCGCAGGGAGTCACGGATGACAATATAAAGAAGGAAACATTCATCAGCACAATATAAAGGATCGCGTGTTGGCCTGGTACATTAAGAATTCCAATGACAATCCGTACGCGAGGATCGCAGATATCCAAACTGCGCTAAACAAAGAATTTAATAGGCTGAAGTTAGAGGCGCAATCAATCATTGGGTTCAAGGAAATCACAATGCTACCAGGCGAGACCCCTTGGGAGTTGGATCAGAGACTGAAGTGCACAATTCACGTGGCTAACATGATGTTGATGGATAGACAACAATGCAAATATTTTGTACCATCTTTAACGCTGCATTTAAGGAACGCGTTGTCACAACAGAGGCAAAAAACTTAGGCCGAGGCCTTGTAAATCACGATGAGACTACACAAGACTCCGATACAGGATCCAAACTTGGGAGTTTAGCAGATTCATGCGCAGTTGAAAAACTTGTGCCTTGAGATGCAGAGTCTAAAACAAGATAGGACAGCTCGCCTAGAAGTGCTCGATGAGGTATGGTGCATAAAATGCAAGGGTCAGGGACATGACAAGGACCACTGCTTGGTGTTCGCAAATTACCTTGCAGGAGAAGGATCAATTCCATTGAGACCATAGGCACAAGCAGGACCTAGCGTAGCACTTGTGTTGTGGTGCGTGATTTTTCAAATAAGAGGAAAGCATGCTACAGATAACTACCATTTATTGCAGAAGTACACACAGAATTCACAACAGTTGTTCTATAATTTCTATAGATTAGTAGGACATGATGAGCGCAGCTATAGGAGTTATGAGCTGATGATGGATCAGACTCCTACCCACAGAGTTCAGGCCAAAATGCAACCCCTTGACCAGAACGTAGGGATGGCGTGAACCCGATTTCAGGGGCGTGGACGAGGTCGAGGTGGAGGAGGACCTGGAAGAGGTCACGAATAGCTAGTATGTTACAATTGCAGAGGGCCAGGACATTATGCCTGCAATTGTATTCCAACACGACCATCATGCTTGTATTGTACATTGTTTGATCATGAGACGAAGGATTGTCCCACACTAATAGCAAGTTGTACGATAAAGGAGCACTCCAACCTCCCCCGACTCAGAACCTACAAATGATGAGGTCTAAGTCGCACAAGGAAGACCCTAATGTGAATATTGTGCTATGAAGTATTACGATAGGGGATGACAAAGGCAAGCAACCTGAAGAGAGTACTTGGGTTCGCAAGGCTCCAATAAAAGAACCAGAGTTTGATTTGTAGTGCGCTAAGGAAACCTTCATGGAAGCTAGGAATAGGTTTGTTGATGCCTCCACTTCAAGAAGCAAATGTAGACCAGAGCCAGAAATGGACCCATCGATGCTCACAACATTCCTAGAAACATGCATGAAGCTGTTGCGCGATCGCAAAGCTATAAAGGGGTTGCAGGAACTCATAAATAGATGCCCTGGGACTATGCCAGGAGAACCATGTGTAGTCCAGAAGCTTGGAAAGCACACAATGAAGACGGGAAGGGAGATGAGATTGACCCCGAAGATTGGAGAATATGAGATGGAACAAGTGATTCTGGACTTGGGATCAGACGCAAACGTTCTGCCAAAGCAAACCTGCGAGCACATGGGAAGGCCTATGCTGTAATGGTCTCCTATCGAACTATGAATGGAGAACCAACAAAAGATCCTACCTATGGGGAGATTGCAGGGAATCACAGCGGATATCGAAGGAGCAAGCATGCTAGCAGACTTTGAAGTGATAGAGATTGTTGATGACAACAATTCCTACCCTGCGCTATTAGGAGTAGATTGGGCCACTGACATGAATGGGGTGATAAGTCTGAAGAAGCATAAGATGATCTTTGAGAAAAACTCTCTCCACATAGTTGTACCTTTAGACCTTGCAAAAGGATTGCGCTACACGGAGCCAATGCGTGACTACAATAGCGGCGATGATTTGGACTGCATCTACAAGATAGCTGAACAAGAACAAGACTGGGTGAATACAACCATGGATGGACGAATCTCATGGGAGCACAAAAGCTCCTGCACATCGCATCCTAATGAGGAGATAGAACGATGGCAGAACTGGTTACATGAGGTAACCACGCTAAACTGTAACATGATGATGAGATCGTTCCACTGCGTATCAATGGAGGTAAGGGATTTTCCTACGTATGATGGGTTAAGTGAGGTAGATGACTTCCTAAACAGATTTGAAAGAGAGTTGTCAAAACAACAACGTTTCGAAGCTTTGAAATGGGCACTGCGCGCGACGCTTGCAAGGTGGTGGGGTATGCACCAAGGAGGCTTCAGGGACTAGTGCGAATACAGGAGAAAAATGTGCATATGATTTGGGAAGCCTTAGATGTGATTAATAAATAGGATGGCTCGATGAAACCATCCACGTGCCCACTTGTCCAGATGGACACATGCATATGGTACGAAACCTGCATGGATGCACACAATCTTCACGTTAGGAGATACAATCAATAAGAAAGTGTGGGCAAGGCAATGGCATGAACAACCCCTCTGGTTGGAACCAGGGAATATGGAAAGACCAAGTGTGCAGAAGGTTATCCATGCAAAAGCCTTTAATGAAGTATGCGAAGCGCTGAACAATGTACACAGTGCACAGTGGAGTGATTGGGACCTGTGGTACCAGTGGTTCTATGGGATTATAGGACCACGTGCAAGAAATTGATGCCGCAGACACCTCCGAGGCAAGAGTATGGAGCGAATTCTATAATCCCCATAGAGCATAAAATGCCTAGTCCGCGCATAGCAGCACCATCAAATACAACAGTTCATGGAACCTTGAAAGAAGGGGTAGCGCAGCTGAACGAAGTATAATACTTGGGACCTGACGAGGGAATCTGATAAGGTGACCTTAGGCTCCGAGAACCTATGAAAGATAGGGTTTGATTAAGGGAGAAAAGTGGTCTGGTGGAAGCAGAAGTCAAGAATCTTGAGGATGAGATAAAGGAAGATTTTCTCGATAAGAAGACCAGGGTGCGCACGATCACATTGACAAATTTGGGGGCTATCGCCGTGAATTAATCAATTTGATGCCTTGGCTTGGACCGCATATTACTAAATGGACCAACCATGGTGGTGCGCTACAGATGATACAGCGTGTGACGCTGCCAGTAACAATAAAAGGTGGGTATTTTCCAAGAAAAGTTATTGATTATCGAATGAAACCCTATATAGGTGGCGTGGCCACCTGACTAGCTGAGGGAAGTAGAGCATTAGTGCTTCAGGTAGTTGAAAGGAGGCACGAGACTATAAACTACTCTACTTGGAATCTGCGTGATGTTGGAGCTGCATGTAGGAGTAAAGTGTCACAAGGTCCACGACCACGCAAGGGGGGTTGTGCTGCCGCGCAGGTTGGCCGAAAGGTGACCATTGGAGTCACTATTCACGATGTGATGATCGACTTGAGATCAAATGGAGTGGGTGGTAGGCATTTAAGACGTGATTTATGGGCAAGATTTGGGAAAATATGTCGCCAAGGGAGCATTAATGAACCGAATTTGAGGGGAACGGTCGAATTCAAACTCAAAAGGCGCTATAAATTACAAAGGGCTACCCAGCAAACAACACTTGGTCATTTGCGAATTGAGTTGTTGCATACCCCATGTATTCTGAGCAGAGCCCTGTTTGACCTGTGTAGAGAATTGATTGAGCCCCTGATTACGCGAGTGATAGATTTATGGATAGACACGATGGCATCATTTGAGGAAGTTATGGAAATTGCAGAGATGACCGCAAAAGAGGCCACATAGGCCTGACTGTGGGGGATGCCCATAAAGGTGTCAGGATTGTGGTGGAAATCCATAAATCACCATGCACACCGAGGCCGAAGAAAGAAAAATAGTTAATGATTCTTGTGCATGTATCCCCGTGAAACATGCTACGCACCAGGTTAACTATGTAGGAGAAAGGGAAAGCTGTTAACTTGCAAACTGACAAGGAGGAGGAAGACCTGGAGGACCTTATCATTGAAGAAGACGAGGACGAAGGCATGCAGAAAGAAAATGATCCTGCACACCCTCCAACAAACATGCCCGCCTATATCCCCCCCCCCCCCCCCCCGTGGAAGGGGAAGGAAAAAGTGCCCAAGGATCTCAACGAGAGAAAGAGCTCTCTTTAGACTCCGCTCCTCCTGGACGACAACATATTTGAGGGCATGCACCTAGGGTGGGTCCCTAACTTCAAACTTGAGGATTGGAATCTCGTTGACCACGAGAAGTTCCCTCATCTAGAAACGCGCAGCTCATGAAGCCGAAGCAGAACACCACGGCGGGGGTTATCGAATTGGAGCCACGAAAGTGGTTAAGAGGAGTGGAAAAGGCAGGGTTATTAAACCTGCTCTGGGTGCCACATTTCCACCACAACCCAATAACAATATTTGTCATCAGGCAACTACTCTGCTTGGTGCATGGTAGGTATTTGTGGCTGGAGGAGCCCATCCCCATCACGGACAACTTAATCCACCGCATTACTCGACTCCCATGCAAAGGAGAGGACCCAGCAAACATCTCGAAGGGGAAGAGTAGTGACTTGGTCATCGTGGAGGCCATGAAGAAGAAATACAAATTGGAGAAGAATTATAGGGGCTACGCCATATCCAATATCAACAACAAAGAAATAAAGGTGGTGACCCAGATACTGGCAAGTAAAGTTATGCACAAGTGTCGTGCAGACGAGGTATCCACGCCAGTGGTGGAACTTGCTGAGCAGTGCGTGGTGGGGGTCCAGTTCAACTGATCTGAGTTCCTATGCAAGGAGTTCCTGGAAAATTTCTTCGAGGCCCAAGAATAAGGCAAAACGTTCGACTATGCATGGCTTCTGCTGTCCATAGTGCTCGTGGCAGGGGAATTGCCAGAGGACAGTTAGTTCCCCACAATCGACAAGGATCTGCTGAAGGCCACAAAGTACAATTCGCTCTCGGCCACGAAGGACACTAACCGAATCCGCCACAGTAAGATATTCTCGGTGTCCATGGAAATGAACATCAGAATGGGGATTAATTGCAAGCCGCTGTTATCACCCACTGTCTATAATAGCTTGCAAAGTTTCATAGAGTTTAAAGCGGACCTCCACAACATCTATATCAGAGTGCGCAAGGACCCAACCATGTAATGGAGAGAGATACCCTTTGTAGCCATGGATGACATAATTTTTGATGTATTGGAGACATGGCCACTAGAGTGGCACACCCTAGACATCACGACAATGGAGAAGTCTGCGACAGAGAGAAAGAAAGAGGAGGCCAAATTGTGCATGGCACAGTTGGCAGAGAAGAGAGGGGAGGAAGTTGTGGCAGCAAAAGTGTAGGAGGCGTGGGATGCTACACAAACAGCAACAGAACAGAGAAAGGAAGTAGCAGCCGCAGCAGAGGGGGTAGTTGAGAAGGAATGCGAGGGCCAGAAGTCGCCTTCGTGTGGGCAAGAAACAAAGGAAGAGGAGGGTGGAGCGGACCCACAAACTGTGTCAACACAACTGAAGCATCAGCGCTCGAGTGAGTGGATAGGGTCACGCAAGAAGGTTAAGGCACCAAAGTTGTTTATTGACCTGATCACCCTTACTGAGGGTGATCTACACAACATCGATGAGACAGTGCATGATGTCACCTCCGAGGCCCTCCAGAACTTCACGCAAGAGAATCAGATTATGTTGGGGGCCCTTAGAGCACAGCTGGAGGAGTTGCAGGTGCACACTCCTCAGGATGGTGCCCTTTCGACCAGCCTCGCAGTAGGGATAACTCCAGCAGAGCAGATGCTATGTGCTCGAACAATAAATACAATAGTGCTGTCAGAAGGGGAATTGGTGACAAAAAATGAGGCTGACAAGCCTACGATTAGCGCACTAAAAGGTATTGGCATCAACATGGCTGCACTCCTGCGGGAAACATTATAAGTTTTGTAGGATGGAATTATTGCATAATTGTGGGCTAGGGAGATCCGTGTGTTGCAAGTGTTGAAGGAGCAAAAGATCAACATGGAGCAGTTGAGCTTGCAGCGTGAGGAAGTGGTGTCGCAAAGTAGGCAGATCGTACAGGTGTTGGAAGAAGCCTGTCAGATGGCCCCTGAGTTGGCCATCCTAATAGATGCAACAACAAAGGCGCACATCCATAGACTAGCAGCAGGGGTGCGTGAGGCGCAAGAAGAAATGACTAAGGTTCAGCTGGAGTTAAACCTTCAGATAGCTGAGCTGTGGTTTAAGGTGCAGCCATCCACCCCTCCGCAAGTAAGAGAATAGTGCGCCAGTGCTATTACATTAGGGGTGGAAGAGATCGACAGTACAGTAAGGGACTGCACCAGAATGTTGGAGGAGTCATTTGAGGTCCTCACGAGTCTATAGGTAGACCCCAACATCCAACACTTAGAAACAGAGGTGCGTGAGCTCCAGCAATAGTACGACAATGTCAAAGGGACCACCTAGACAGTGGCCCTCACTCAAAGGCTCGCACGAATGCAGTAGGCCAAAGTGTTGAAAGAGCAAGTGGACACCACACGGCACCAAGAAGCAGTTCTGAAGGCACATGTTCAGCGTTGGATTGAAGAAGCCTTCACCATTACCACAACAATTGAAGGAAAGCTCACACAAATGCAAGGGACATAGGAACGGATGCATGGAAACAGTTCCGACACCACGGTCTCGGAACAACGAGTACAGGAGATTCAACAAGAAGTCGCTCAGTGCGTTGCCGACCTTGCAGCGGTTTGCATAATGTTGGAGGGACTCTAGTCAAAGATCTCTGCACTGACAGAGTGACTCAAGGGTGAGTCACGATGTTTTTGTTGGGGGCTTGTTGGGCATGGAATCCCCCCAAGACATGTTTTGGGGCTTAAAGCCCAAGTTTTGACCAAGTCCATTGTAAAGAGTCCGCGATTTGTGGGCACGGAGTGAGATGTCATAATAGAGTCACAAGGTTGTTTGCCCTTATTTTTTAATGTAATTTCGACTTGATAGACCAACCCATGGTTCACGGACCATGGGATTGTATAAATAGAGCGAGGCTCTAAGTGTAGAGAAAAGGAATGGAATAGAAGCGTGATGAGTCTAAGGGATTGAGTCGAAGTGTAAGTTGTGTCTTTGGGTCGTAGAGTAGGAGAAGGCTCTGCAGCTGTGTGTGCAGAGGCCTAGTAGTCTGCAGCTGAGTGTGCAGGGAAAGTTGAGTCTGTAATTGCAGGAAGTATTAATAAACAGAAGTTTTACCATATTTTTGTGTATCTCTTCCTGTTTTATGTATTATTGGGTATAATTTGCGAGTGTACTTTTGATTTGTTGCGCGAACATATATGAATGTGTTGTATAAATAAATATAACATAAGGCATCCATTTACGTGAAGATCCTTAACCGGTAAATAGTGCAAAGCACCGCTCCAGCAGCGCGGGAGCTACACAGTCCCTAGTTAGGGCTGCGCGAAGGTGAATACATCAAGACGCGAAGGACGGGGAAGTACGCGAAGCAACTTGTGTCCAGGGACTAGCAGTTGGACCAAATCAACCCCTCAAACATCTTAAGGGCGTGGGAACCTTGTTCTAGCACCCCCCCATACTTCTTTGGGTGAGACCTCAGTTCACACTTCGCAGATTGTTGCCGAAAGGGCCAGTAGTATAGGGATTTTCTTGGCTAACTAACTCCAAACTTGGGTCAGGTGCCAACAAGCCAACACCAATGTATGCATGAAAGTGTGTCAGCTCTAAGTTTTATTATAAGTGAAAGTTCCATTTATACATACACCATTGACGGACCACTATCCCTAATAGTGGAACATAAAAGTCAAGAACACCTGCTCCTTTGAAGAAGTATACTCACTCTATGCTATAGAGAAGACAAGGCTCTTAGAAATACTCCCAAACTCCTTCTAAGCCTAATCCTAGCCAAAGATTGGCTCCCAAAATCCATTTACATGAGTTATGAGGTTCTATTTATAACAAGAGGGGGTGACTCTTGATTTCCCCTTTGTGACCTTTGGACCACCCTCACGACTCTTCAACTTATTTACAAAATGACTCATTACATGACATAATGACTCTTCATATTCCAATATTGACACTTGGAATTTCAGTTACAACATAATTACAAATAATATTACAATTTACACTTGTACCCATATAAGACAAAATAGGGTAGAGACAACTTGACGACCTAATAAGACAAAACACTATGATGCTTGATTTTAGGGAAACTCTAGCTCAACACCTTTCAGTTGATGTTTCTCGGTCACATATTGGTGCCAAGCTCGACACTGTGCGATGATATCCCCAAACTACGCGATGGTGTCTAGATATAAGTGGTCTCTAGCCTCTATAGCATCCAGGTACAATGACTTGGAGCCAATTTTAACATCCCTCCTGAGCAAGAGAAATATTTTTCTAATCTAGACAGGACTGCCGATGTAAATCCTCATGTTTTGTATGCTTATCTCCAAATCCTCCTTGGTGGAAATATGTCTCAGCTGTTCCAAGTACTCTTCAATCTCTTGCCTAACCTGGTGTATGTGTTTGGCTTCAGTGAGTGAGCCAACTGATGGGATCTTGTGTGTTTTGACCAGGAAATCCAAATTATTATATAACCATACATATGAGGCCTAAATACTTCCAATGAATGAGGAGAGTTTCTTGTTGTTTTGAATCAATATTCAAACTCTTGCTTTCTCCAGCTCTACCTATAGCTTCATTTTATTTTGAAAGTTAAGTGGTGCCCATTTGTATCACATTGTCCATTGTTGCATGACAACAATGGAAGCTTGTACATTCTTTTTAACAAAGTCTCTACTATGTTGTTGCATACCATGCAAGTGAAAAAGTAACTTATGTTGTGTTATGATCTCCTTATAAAGGCCTCGCATGGTCTCTCCAAGTGTCGATACTTCACCAAGTATCCTTGCACTCATTTCCTCCAAGTAGTCCTATGAGGAGACTGTGTTTTGTGCTACTGCGTAGAGCTGTTTTATCTCTTCCCATGTAGCCTATTAGTTCTATGCCAATTTCTTATTCTTGGTCGTCAAATACTGAGTGCTTGATCTTGCAGCACCTGCAAAGGCCAAGTTGGCTTTGGAAATAGTATTTTTTTTTTTGTTGGTGTCTACCACTATCACCCTCTCTCTAGTGAATGTAGGTGATGCATGACCATCTGGAAAATGCTTTCTCTATATTTGTACAATTCTCTTTTGGAATTCATCATAAGACAGATTGTACAAGTCCATTACCAAATCATAATCAAGAGGAACAACATCTTCTTTTTCACTAAGAGATAACTCTGTTTTGGAGGTGGTGGGACCTTTGTTTTTGGAGAAATTAAGATGTTTTGGATAAGTCAAAAGGATGGCTACAAGTGGAAGAAATGGTCATTAGAGAGTTGCAGAAAAAATAGCTAGGGAAAAAGGAAGGAACTTGTGGAAGACTAGCAGTTGCGGAGGGGTGGCAGGAAGAAGCAAATACAGCAGAGCAAGAAAAGAGAAAGGGAAGCCAAGAAATGAAGACAATTGAGTGAGGGAGAAGGAACTAGCATTTCAGGTTGGCGTGTAGAGAGAAGATGAAAATAAAAGGAAGAAAGGAGAACCGAAAATGGGTTGTTGTGTTGTGGTTGTTACTAGTGATATTGTTCTTCTTCTGTTATGGAGCTATGAGAACAACTTTGTGTGTGTCCTTCTATAAGCTTGTATTATGCCTTGTTAGAGTTATGGATGTTGATGAATAGGCTTGTGCCTCATATAATGCACTTGCCATTGATGTTAATGAGGAAGGTTGTTATTGGGATGATAACATGTTAACTGTGTTTTATTGTGGTCCTTTAAAATTTTATGTATGCACATGTTTAGATAGTCTTTCTGTTACAACATTTATAGATTGTTTCGATCTAATTTATTCGAAGAATGATTCAATGCCCCTTGCTCTCTATCCTTCGATATGGTTTTCCCTGATACTGGATTCCAATCCTCATCTAACTAAGGTTTCGACATGCCTTGGGTGAGACTCCTTACCCTTCTCTGGTAAGGTGAAAATGTCAGCATTGTGTTAGACTACAATGAAGCCTTGTTGGTCCCTGTGCCCAAACCCAAGGTCTAGATCCTATTTCTATTTTTGTGACAAGTTCTGTTGTCGGGACCCAAAATTCAAAAAGGGGGTTTGGAATATGTTATCGAGGATATTTAAGAAAGAACTGCAAAACTGATGGGATGAGCAAGTGGACCAGT
>APFE031210427.1:0-25720 GCA_000404065.3 Pinus taeda | reverse complement strand
GATAGATCTTGGCACCGCAATTAATGTCATGACTCTAGAGACCATGAGAACACTCCAGCTTACCAATTTGCAACATACGACAATTGTTCTTGAACTAGCTGATAGGTCTAAAGTGATTCCTGAAGGGATTTTGGAAGACATAATTGTCTCACTGGACCCTTGGGAGTATCCGGTGGACTTTTTAGTCCTCCAACCCAAATCCAATTTAGGAGGACACCCTATCATTCTTGGTCGGCCATGGTTAGCGACCGCTGATGCATTTATAGGATGTCGATCTGGCAACATGATCATTTCGAGAGGGACTGAGAGGAAACAACTTACCCTCTACCCATCGGCACAATCACCAGCAGTTACACATAATTTGTGGCTTGATGACAAATTTAATGAAAAAAATGAAGTACAACCCCTTTTCAGCATTGACCAAATCTATAATTTTCAAGAACATGACAATAATGATTTGGTAGAACTATTTCTTGCTCAACCAGATATCTCTGAAAATTTGAGACATGACCAATATCACGCTGCAGATATACTTTTAGCTAAAAATTTTCAGGAGACATGCACCATCCACTCTTTACAAACCACTTTTCATGACATTTTTCCAGTTCAATCCATCACCAACACTCAGAGTAAGGTTATAGAGATCAGTCCAGGGAAAACTTTGAACATAGGCAATCATTTGGACTCATCTCAACAAGAAAGATTAATCCAACTCTTGAGAAAATACCAGAAAGCCTTTGCTTGGGATTATACAGACATGCATGGCATTCATCCTGATACGTGCACTCATCATATTTACACAGACAATACTATTAAACCAGTGAGGCAGCCACAAAGAAGGATGAACCCCGTACTTCAAGATATTGTCAGAGAATAGTTACAAAAACTATTGAGAGTCAATTTTATATATCCTATTTCTGACAGTCAGTGGGTATCCCCATTGGTTGTGGTGCCCAAGAAAAATGGTAAGTGGCGTATTTGTGTCGATTACCGACAACTAAACAAAGCCACGCTTAAAG
The DNA here is from genome assembly GCA_000404065.3 of Pinus taeda. Taxonomy (NCBI): domain Eukaryota; kingdom Viridiplantae; phylum Streptophyta; class Pinopsida; order Pinales; family Pinaceae; genus Pinus; species Pinus taeda. Next base: position 24,701 of record APFE031210427.1, on the reverse strand, counting down.
ACTATTTTCCACTACCATTTATCGACCAAGTCTTAGACACCCTCACTGGCAAATCATCATTTTCTTTTCTTGATGGTTTCAGTGGATACAACCAGATAAGGATAGCCCCAGAAGACCAGGACAAAACCACCTTCACCTGTCCTTGGGGAACTTATGCTTACAATGTTTTTCCGTTTGGACTTTGCAATGCTCCAGCTACATTTCAGCGAGCTGTACTAGCTATTTTCGCTGATTTAATTCATGATTGTGTTGAAGTGTATATGGACGATTTTTCAGTATACGACAATTCATTTGACCATGCATTAGAAAACCTTGAGAGAGTTTTAAAAATATGTATTGAATCTAACCTGTCCCTCAGCAATGAGAAATGTTTTATGATGTTGAACGAAGGGATAGTGTTAGGCCATTATATTTCCTCTCAAGGAATTACAGTTGACCCAGCAAAGATCCAGATCATTGTCGATTTACCCATACCACAGAATCAGAGAGAGGTAAGAAGTTTCCTTGGATACGCAAGCTATTATAGGAGATTCATTGAACATTTTAGTAATATAGCCTTACCTCTGTTTAAACTTCTGTCCAAAGATGTACTTTTTAGTTGGAATGAAAATTGCCAACATGCATTTGAATTACTCAAACAAAAATTATCAACTGCACCAATCTTGAGAGGGCCTAATTGGAGCTTGCCATTTCATATTTTTACAGATGCATCTGACACACAGTAGGTGCATCATTAGGCCAGAAAGAAGAATCTTACACTTATGCTATTTACTTCATTAGCAAAAATCTAACACCTGCAGAGTTAAACTACATGGTCACAGAGAAGGAAACACTTGCTATCATATATGCTGTGAACAAATTTCACCATTACATTACTGGTTATGAAGTATTTGTGCATACTAACCATTCTGCCATAAAGCATTTAATGAACAAACCAATAACCAGTGGCATAGTTACGAGATGGTTGCTATTGTTACAGGAATTCAACACCACCGTGTTAGATAGACCAGGTAAAGAAAACCAGGTGGCAGATTTCCTCTCTAGATTGCAAAACCAAGGTGAGGTTGTTCCCGTTGAAGACTCTTTTCCCGATGAACATTTATTTTCCATTTCTATAATCAATCCTTGGTATGCTGATTTGGATAATTACTTGTCTACAGGAAGGACCCCTCCACACTTTACCAAAAAGGAAAAGAAAAGACTAGTCAAACAAAGTGCTAGATATTCATGGCTCAATGGCGATCTATTTTACACTGGCTATGACATGATCATTCACAGATGTGTAAGAAATGATGAGGTACTTGATATTTTAAAATCTTGCCATGATGAACCGTGTGGTGGGCATTTTGCAGCGAAGCAGACAACATTCAAAGTTCTAACTCTTGGATACTATTGGCCATCCATTTTCAAGGATGCCAATAAGTATGTAAAGAGTTGTGACATTTGCCAAAGAATGGGCAGACCAACAGTTACCGATGAGATGCCCCTTCAGCCCCAAGTTCACCTAGAGCCATTTGACAAATGGGCTCTAGACTTCATAGGACCTATCAACCCATCCTCCAATGGTAAGAAGTACATATTAGTATGTACTGATTATGTTACAAAGTGGGTTGAGGCTAAAGCACTGGTAAGAGCCACTGAACACACAGTTGTCAATTTCCTGTTTGAAGAGATTTTTGTTAGATACAGAGCACCCAGAGAGATAGTAACTGATCAAGGTACCCAATTCACCTCCAAGTTAGTCAAGGACATTACAGACAAATATAAGATCAAGCATAGGAAAAGCACACCCTATCATCCACAGGCCAATGGGAAGGTGGAATCTACAAACAAAACTTTGGAGGGGATCATTACTAAAACCGTTGCCATGAACAGGAAGAATTGGGAGGAAAAACTCAAGGATGCACTATGGGCTTACAGAATCACCTGGAAGGATACTACGGGCTTTACACCATATCAATTGGTGTACGGTAAGGAGGTAATGCTTCCTATTGAGTTTCAGATTCACACTTTTAAACTAGCTGCTGATTTACAGATTGACTTGGATGAGGCACAAAAAGAAAGGATCCAGAAGCTTAACCAGCTGGATGAACTAAGGCAGCAAGCAGAGGAGACCACCATCCTCATGCAAAAACAAAGGAAGCAGTGGCATGATGCTCATATCAAGAAAAAACAATTTAAGGAAGGTGACTGGGCTCTACTTTTTGATTCTAAGTTTAGAGACCACAAAGCCAAGTTCACCACCCACTGGATGGGCCCTTATGAAATTGTCCAGGTTTATGACAATGGATCTGTAAAGCTCACAACTATTGATGGGGAAGGCCATTCCTTTACTATAAATGGGCATCGCTTGAAACTTTACACCAAGCCCATCAGCAAGGAAGATTTTCTACACACAGTTTCTCAACAAAGTGAGGTTGAGATACTGCAGCCCTCAACTGCAGTCTCCCTACCTTAGTATTTTTCTTTCAATTTTTTTTTTTTTGAAAAAAAAAACATAAAAAAAAAGAGAAAAAAAAAACAAAACATAAAAAAAATAAAATTTAAACAAATAAATGGGTTAGATGTGAAAACTAGATTCTGGCACACTCTAACCTCGAATTCCTACTTGAAAACCAATTCGTTGGCGAGTAAGAATTCTTTTCCTTTGTCATTGTTTCATGTTTTTCAGCTGAATGTTGACTTGAGGACAAGTCAAAAATTTTGTGGGGGAGAGGAGCATCAGTACTCTTATTTTTTTTTTATCTCTCCACTGTAATTTTTTTTTTTAATTTTCCTCCACCATTCCAGGCTTCAATGAATAAGCTGTCTTGTCATTGTTTTCTATCAGAGGGACCTGGTTGTAAATATCATGCAGGGGGACCTGTTCTGTCCAAAGAGACCATGCTACCAGCACCAACAGAATATCAGCAGTAAGGGGCCTGTTTAGACATATCAAAGAGACCTGTTAGGAGATTGATACTTCAAAAGAAAAGTCATTTCAATACATCTTCAACAAGTTTCTACAACAGCAGGATCAGGACTTCATCAATCAAGCAACCAAGCTCAGCAGCACCTGCATGCATACAAAGAATTGCATGAACATCTTCAGCACTGCAGAGGGACCTGTGCATGCCTTAAGGGACCTGTTACACAGCAAAGAAATCAAACAACAGTCAAAAGTTAGCTCTACTTAGATGTCAAAGCCACAACAGTCAAATAGTGTAATGTATTCCTTGTTTTTAACACTTAATTTCCTAGGTTAATTTTTATGTTATTTTAATAGCTATGACTGTTAGTAATTAGTTCCAAAGGCATATTTCCATTCTCTCTTATTTCCCTAAATTCTTCCCTACCCCAATCTACTCCCTAATCTAAAATTCATACACCCCTCACTCCAATACTCCCTAAACATCCCATATCCACAACCATTACTGCCATATCCATTTCCAAAATCTACACCTTCCCTTAGAAGAATACCAACAGGACACGTGGTTATTATTTTTGAATACCCTTTTTGAAAAATAAAAAATAAAAAGTAAAAAATAATAAAAGAAAAAAAGGGGTCATTATACCAAAGCAAAGGATAGCCGGCCTATTCATTTGGTTGCATGGGTTGAGTGATGATTCACCACCCAACGTACACACACCTCTCGGCGCTCCTATCACAACGTTCATACAAGTAATACTGTCATCATTCCTCTGTTTTGAAATTAAATGCATCGAGCTCATTACAAAAATAAAAAAATAAACAGTGGTCGTTTTTATTTACTCCTAGGATTATATACAGTGGTATCAAATTCCAACTACATACGCTGGTGCATAAGCTTCCACAGGCATAAGCTCCCATAAAAAGGACCCGAGGAAAGAGTTTGAAATCTCGTCGAGCTCCATACCAAACCGACCAAACAGCACAGTGGGCATTAAAGGAGCGATTATCTCAGGTAACAACTCAAACCTCCTTGTTAAAATTCGCAAGATAGGAAGCCCGACCCTCTGCCAAAATGACAAGCAGGGTCGAGCCAAAGATATTCGACAGCTCTCCGTATCATGAGGACTGTATTTCAATCCTGAGGGACATACAGTGGTTACCATTCCTAGAAAAATTCGAAGGAAGCAACGAAGAAGTTTCCAAACAATTTGCATTCACGTTCAATGGGGAGAAGGCCTTGATAGGCACTTTCTCATTTAGAGTCTCAGAGGACACCATTGCCCAAGCAACAGGGGTTAGTACAGAGGGATAAAAATACTTCAAGACCAAGCAGTTTAAAGAAAAATCATGGACCTAATTTATGTCTAGGTCACGAGTCTCAGCAGTAAATTGGAAGAAGGGTGTCCCATGAAGTTGGCTCCTGCATCCTTGGGACGAGATGGTTTACATCCTCCAGAAGTTCGTGACCTGTGAAGGCCACTATAGCATCGTCTATTTGTATCACATAAAACTATTGCTGCACATAAAGAAACAATGCGTTATCAGCTTGCCATACTTCTTGCTACAAAGCCTAACCAAAATGTCTAAAACTATTCAGAAGCAGAAAGGGAATGAGGATAAAAGTTTATACCATTTTGGTTTAATTAAAATCCTTATTGAAGATGAAATGCAAAGACGAGGAAAGACATGGAAGGAATTCCTCACTGCCAACCAGATTAGGGACGAGGAAGACAAAGAGAAATCACTAGAGGACTCAGGGTTTATGAGAGATATTGATGAGGAGATTCCGGCCTCATCCAGAGCTAACAAGGTACCTGTGAGCAGTGTAAGAACCAGACAGATGAGGAAAGAAGATGCAAAAAGAGCAGAACATGACAAGGTGTTCACCACCTACTCAAGAAGGACGAGGAGGGTATCAAAAGTCCAGCTACAAGAAGAGTCTAATGTGCCTGTACAGATGGACATTCAAAGCAGTGATCATTCACCACCAGAGCCAGAAGCCGATGTGCATATTGAAAGCCACTCACCCCCGGGAGCTGATATAGAAGTCGAGAGCAATAACAAGCAAGAGAGAGGGTGTCCACCTCCCGGTAAGAAACAGAAGAAACTAGAGCGGCAAATCGAAAAACTAAAAGAGGAACTCATGGAAGCCAATATGTTAGAGAAAGTCATTAAAAAGGAAAATCAAATTCTCCGTACACATAGCAAGGAAATTCAAATGAAAAACGACAAGTTGAAAGAGCGGGTTAGTGAGCTAGAAGCGGAACAGACCGACATTTGCAAGTGGGCCACCAAGTGGTACAGCCAAAAGAAGACCCTAAAGGAAAAGTACAGGAGGCTGAAACAAGAGCTCCACGACCAAAAAGATGCCCAGGTAAAGAAGAACGTTGACACACTACTCAAGGCAGCAGAGGTACAGGCAGGAACTGAGTTTAAAGGAAGCACATCAGGGTTGGCAGGAGGACATGCCAAGTCATTAAGTCGGGGAGAGATGTTGGTACCATTCTAAGACCCTTTTTCCCTCCCAAAACATGACCATTTCCTACCCTTTTTCTCATCATCCATTCCTCAAATGCCTTGGAAATTAATTAATTTAATAGTTTTTAGTTGTTGAAATGCATATTAATTGATTTAGGGGTTTTGTGTTGATAAATTAGGATTTTAGGCCTAAATCACTACAGGAAGTCTCAACAACCTGTAAATGGCTTATTATGTGACATGTGGCATGGCAGCCAGGTCAGAGCGAAAGGCATGGGCGAAAAGAGGAATGTCCAAGCATGGACCAGCACCTATCCCGCATTGGAAACATTCCTCCTATATGCACGGTCAACGCTTAGTCAACTCTGGCATGTTGGCACAAAGGCAGCAATAGCATTCAGTTTTTGTCCATTTGATTTTTAAGTTGTTTCCTAGTTTTAATATGCATAAGTTGATTAGGAACATCTCTGCGTTTTTACCAAAAACAGCAACAGTCGCTTATGGATTAACATCCGTTTTTCAAGGGATGTAATGCATGTAATTAAAAGACCGGACCGGGACCTATGTTCGTTTACATACACACTATCGTTTTGATATTACAGTTACGTTTTTACATTGCCACTCCTGAACAGAGCTTTTGGTTTTCAATCTAATATCACATACTTTGTTTTAATACTGTGATCGTGGTGTGATTATCTCGGTGTACCAGAGACGCGGACGGGCTCTGCGTGTGTGGTATACCGACATACATTTCATTTATGGTTGCATTGTATTTACATTGTGGTTTTCATTTTGTTTTACAGTCAATCGTTTGAATGAAACTTGAATACGATTTATAGCTTCAGAGATTTGATTGTATTGATGAATGCATTAATTAGATGTCTGTACATGTGTTTGAATAAACCCTCTCCTGGATTGTGAATTGCATCCCGTAAAGGATTCGATCCCGGGGCTGTGTACAAAACAATGATATGGATAATGGTTATGAATTTTCCTTTGCATGCCTTCATTAAATATTAATGATTGTTGAATGACATTGAACAGGGGTTTCATGTTGGTGTCTCTATAAGGGGACCAAGCCTTTCAAGATAGTCATATACAGCATGTTATGGATTGCATTTTAGTTGTTAATAGCATATGATTTAATGCTTAGTTAAGACTTTGATTGCTAATTTAACAATAGATTTAATCCCAGCACTGTACTTAGGAGTCATAGGTTTAAAGTAGATCCTTTATGCTTATATATTTTAGGCACACGCCTCTAAGTAAACGCACCCTGTTTGACAATTAATTTAGACTGATCTAGCACCCCTAGATAGGACACTACATTTTGGCGTCGTTGCCAGGGAGGCGTACTTAAAGGATTGAAAATTTAATAGACAAAAATCAACAAAAATTTAGTTAAAATCATGTTCATTTATGCCTAGGTTTAGAGACAATCAGGGTAGATTTAGAAGAACCCCCCACCCTTCAAAAACTAACCCATCATCATCAGGAGCAAACTTTGTAAAGAATTCAACACCAGCTGAGGAAAATTTCATTCAAGCCTTAGAGGATAAACAAAAATCAGGACAGAGACTTACACTTGTTGAAAGGCAAACTTTATTCATACATAAATATAAGAAGAGGGACTTTCCTAGGTCTGCCACACAAGGAGAAAGTAGTGCAGTGATTCAATACTCTCCAGAGACTGAACACTCTTATCTTAATCTCCTCTTTGAAGGAAGTGACTCTGATAAATCCACTAAGATGGCTGAGGAAGGAGATGGGTCAGCACCACATCAAAGACACAGAGATGAGGAAGAATCCACTTTTCCTTTTCCCATACAAGAACCACAGGAAGATGATGAGATCAAAATGAAAAATATACCACCATCAGTGCTACCTAATTTCTATGGTATTGCTTCGGAAGATCCGGACTCATTCTTGTTCGAATTTGACATTGTATGTCGGACATATGGCTATACTGATGATGCCCATAGGCTCAGACTTTTTCCAGCCACACTAAAAGCATCAGCCTTGAGATGGGTCATGGGGCTTGGTGAACATACTATCATAGATTGGGATGGTATGAGAAAAGTATTTCTAAGGAAATATCAACCTTATTGCAGATCAAAAGATTCTAAAGATGACATCTTTAGAATGACCCAACAAGAGGATGAAACCTTAGAGGAATACTTGGAACGGTTTATCTATAACTACAAAAATCTAAACACCGAACTATGCCTCTTGAACTGACCCGCACAATATTCTTGAAAGGTATCAGAGAAGAATATATGGATGACCTCAATTTAATGGGTAAGGGTGACATCTCTATTTTACCCTTTGAAGAAATCGTTGATCTATGCGAGAAGTATTCAAGGAGTAAAGCTAAGATGGGAAAAAGAACCTTATCATCCAAGGCCACTAAGTCCAATTCAACAAGTGTCACAAGGGCTGAGATAGGCAACCTGTTAGAAGAATTCAAGACATATTTATTAAGCACAATAGGGAATCAAATTGACACTTTAAAAGCCAAAAAGAAACAAGAAACTGAGGACCAGGTAATGTCCATTTTCTGCCCCAAGTGCTGGAAGAAACATGCATTAAAAGACTGTCCACTAGATAGCATCCAAGTTTGTGCTTTCTGTACTGAACATCATGACATATTTAATTGTCCTAAGGTTAAGGTTTTGCAGAACTATAACATGGCAGCCAATGCAGAGATGGAACACATGTATTACATGGGCGCAAAAAGACCATGGTAGCCAAGGCCAGCACCTCAAGGTATGTTCCCAAATCAAAACTTGCAATTTCCTATGAATGATCAGATGTATGTGCAGAATTCATGGAATGTACCAATGCCATGGCAGCCCCAAAACAACCCACAGCAACAATGGAGACCATCTCAGCAATATTCTCAACCTTATCCTACATATCCTCAGTCATATCCATCGTATCAACAACCATACCAACAATACTCACATCCTCAACCATATCAGCAGTACCCTCAGAAGGCTGTTTATCCACCTCAGCCTACTCAACAGGCACTGCCTGCTCCTCCACCAATAAATCCACCACAACTCCAATTTCCAGCTAACTCACAACCTTCCAGACCCACGCAAATTCCTGCTCAAACTGTCCCAAATCTGAATAACAGAGCAGAGAGGCCAGCCTACAATATAGAAGAAGGAACTTCATATTCCACATTACCTTTACAGAGCATAAACTTGAGGTCTGGCAAGGTACTCCAGAAAGAGCCTCCAATAACAGATAGGCGAGAAGAAAATATAGAAAACGAAAAAGAGATACCCAATCAGAAGAAATCAAACAATGATATCAGTGATAAGCAAATGCAACAATTGAACCCACCTTTTCCAGAATGATTGGTCCACATCCAACCTCCATTGTCCATACCAATTTGATGTCTTAGATGAGCTTAAAAATGTCTACATAAAAATTCCATTACTGCAAGCTATAAAAGACATTCCTATCTACACCAAAGCCATCAAAGACATGTGCCTCAAGAAGCCTGCTAGAAGAAGGATTGATCCTAAAACTATTCATGTCATAGGACATTTAGCAGGACTTATGACCAATACCGTTTCCATAGAAAAGTATGTTGATCCTGGCATTCCCAAAGTAACCACCATCATTAACAACATACAAATTCCAAAACACTTTGATCGATCTGGAGCTGCAAATTAATGTAATGACCTTAGAGACCTGAGAACACTTTCAAGCTTCCAATATGGCAACATACCAACAATTGTCTTGAATTAGCTGATAGCGTCTTAAAGTGATTCCTGAAGGGATTTTGGAAGACATAATTTCTCACTGACTCTTGGGAGTATCGGTGGACTTTTTAGCTTCCAACCCAAAATCCAATTTAGGAGGACACCCTATCATTCTTGGTAGGCCATGGTTAGCAACTGCTGATGCATTTATAGGATGTCGATTTGGCAACATGATCATTTCGAGAGGGACTGAGAGAAAACAACTTACCCTCTACCCATCAGCACAATCACCAGCAGTTACACATAATTTGTGGCTTGATGACAAATTTAATGACAAAAATGAAGTACAACCCCTTTTCAGCGTTGACCAAATCTATAATTTTCAAGAACATGACAATAATGATTTGGTAGAACTATTTCTTGCTCAACCGGATATCTCTGAAAATTTGAGACATGACCAATATCACGCTGCAGATATAGTTTTAGCTCAAAATTTTCAGGAGATATGCACCATCCACTCTTTACAAACCACTTTTCATGACATTTTTCCAGTTCAATCCATCACCAACACTCAGAGTAAGGTTATAGAGATCAGTCCAGGGAAAGCTTTGAACATAGGCAATCATTTGGACTCATCTCAACAAGAAAGATTGATCCAACTCTTGAGAAAATACCAGAGAGCCTTTGCTTGGGATTATACCGACATGCATGGCATTCATCCTGACACATGCACTCATCATATTTACACAGACAATACTATTAAACCAGTGAGGCAGCCACAAAGAAGGATGAACCCCGTACTTCAAGATATTGTCAGAGACGAGTTACAAAAACTATTGAGAGTCAATTTTATATATCCTATTTCTGACAGTCAGTGGGTATCCCCATTGGTTGTGGTGCCCAAGAAAAATGGTAAGTGGCGTATTTGTGTCGATTACCGACAACAAAACAAAGCCACGCTTAAAGACTATTTTCCACTGCCATTTATCGACCAAGTCTTAGACACCCTCGCTGGCAAATCATCATTCTCTTTCCTTGATGGTTTCAGTGGATACAACCAGATAAGGATAGCCCCAGAAGACCAGGACAAAACCACCTTCACCTGTCCTTGGGGAACTTATGCTTACAATGTTTTTCCGTTTGGACTTTGCAATGCTCCAGCTACATTTCAGCGAGCTGTACTAGCTATTTTCGCTGATTTAATTCATGATTGTGTTGAAGTGTATATGGATGATTTTTCAGTATACGGCAATTCATTTGACCATGCATTAGAAAACCTTGAGAGAGTTTTAAAAAGATGTATTGAATCTAACCTGTCCCTCAGCAATGAGAAATGTTTTATGATGTTGAATGAAGGGATAGTGTTAGGCCATTATATTTCCTCTCAAGGAATTACAGTTGACCCAGCAAAGATCCAGACCATTGTTGATTTACCCATACCGCAGAATCAGAGAGAGGTAAGAAGTTTCCTTGGATACGCAAGCTATTATAGGAGATTCATTGAACATTTTAGTAGGATAGCCTTACCTCTATTTAAACTTCTGTCCAAAGATGTACTTTTTAGTTGGAATGAAAATTGCCAACATGCATTTGAATTACTCAAACAGAAATTATTAACTGCACCAATCTTGAGAGGGCCTAATTGGAGCTTGCCATTTCATATTTTTACAGATGCATCTGACACTGCAGTAGGTGCATCGTTAGGCCAGAAAGAAGAATCTTACACTTATGCTATTTACTTCATTAGCAAAAATCTAACACCTACAGAGTTAAACTACACGGTCACAGAGAAGGAAACACTTGCTATCATATATGCTGTGAACAAATTTCGACATTACATAACTAGGTATGAAGTCTTTGTGCATACTGACCATTCTTCCATAAAACATTTAATGAATAAACCAATAACTAGTGGCAGAGTTACCAGATGGTTGCTATTGTTACAGGAATTCAACATCACCGTGTTAGATAGACCAGGTAAAGAAAACCAGGTGGCAGATTTCCTCTCTAGATTGCAAAACCAAGGTGAGGTTGTTCCCGTTGAAGACTCTTTTCCCGATGAACATTTATTTTCCATTTCTATAATAAATCCTTGGTATGCTGATTTGGCTAATTACTTGTCTACAGGGATGACCCCTCCATACTTTACCACAAAGGAAAAGAAAAGACTAGTTAAACAAAGTGCTAGATATTCATGGCTCAATGGCGATCTATTTTACACTGGCTATGACATGATCATTCGCAGATGTGTAAGAAATGATGAGGTACTTGATATTTTAAAATATTGCCATGATGAACCGTGTGGTGGGCATTTTGCAGTGAAGCGGACAGCATTCAAAGTTCTAACTCTTGGATACTACTGGCCATCCATTTTCAAGGATGCCAAAAAGTATGTAAAGAGTTGCGACATTTGCCAAAGAATGGGCAGGCCAACAGCTAGCGATGAGATGCCCCTTCAGCCCCAAGTTCACCTAGAGCCATTTGACAAATGGGCTCTAGACTTCATAGGACCTATCAACCCATCCTCCAATGGTAAGAAGTACATATTAGTATGTACTGATTATGTTACAAAGTGGGCTGAGGCAAAAGCACTGGTAAGAGCCACTGAACACACAGTTGTCAATTTCCTGTTTGAAGAGATTTTTGTTAGATACGAAGTACCCAGAGAGATAGTAACTGATCAAGGTACCCAATTCACCTCCAAGTTAGTCAAGGACATTACAGACAAATATAAGATCAAGCATAGGAAAAGCACACCCTATCATCCACAGGCCAATGCGCAGGTGGAATCTACAAACAAAACTTTGGAGGGAATCATTACTAAAATTGTTGCCATGAACAGGAAGAATTGGGAGGAAAAACTCAAGGATGCACTCTGGGCTTACAGAATCACCTGGAAGGATACTACGGGCTTTACACCATATCAATTGGTGTACGGTAAGGAGGTAATGCTTCCTATTGAGTTTCAGATTCACACTTTTAAACTAGCTGCTGATTTACAGATTGACTTGGATGAGGCACAAAAAGAAAGGATCCAGCAGTTTAACCAGCTGGATGAAATGAGGCAGCAAGCAGAGGAGACCACCATCCTCATGCAAAAACAAAGGAAGCAGTGGCATGATGCTCATATAAAGAAGAAACAATTTAAGGAAGGTGATTGGGCTCTCCTTTTTGACTCTAAGTTTAGAGACCACAAAGCCAAGTTCACCACCCACTAGATGGGCCCTTATGAAATTGTCCAGGTTTATGACAATGGATCTGTAAAGCTCACAACTATTGATGGGGAAGGCCATTCCTTTACTGTAAATGGGCATCGCTTGAAACTTTACACCAAGCCCATCAGTAAGGAAGATTTTCTACACACAGTTTCTCAACAAAGTGAGGTTGAGATACTGCAGCCCTCAGGTAAAAAAAAAAAAAAAAAAAAAAAAAAAAAAAAAAAAAAAACAAAAAAACAAAACAAAAAAAACAAAACAAAACAAAAAAAAAAAAAAAAAAACAAACAAACAAACAAACAAACAAACAAACAAATAAATGGGTTAGATGTGAAAACCATATTCTGGCACAATCTAACCTCGAATTCCTACTTGAAAACCAATTCGTTGGCGAGTAATAATTCTTTTCCTTTATCATTGTTTCATGTTTTCAGCTGAATGTTGACTTGAGGACAAGTCAAAAAATATTTGTAGGGGAGAGGAGCATCAGTATTCTTATTTATTTTATTTTTTTTCATCTCTCCACTGTAAATTTTTTATTTTCCTCCACCATTCCAAGCTTCAATGAATAAGTTGTCCTGTCATTGTTTTCTATCAGAGGGACCTGGTTGTAAATATCATGCAGGGGGACCTGTTCTGTCCAAGGATACCATGCTACCAGCACCAGCAGAATATCAGCAGTAAGGGACCTGTTTAGACATATCAAAGGGACCTGTCAGGAGATTGATACTTCAAAAGAAAAGTCATTTCAATACATCTTCAGCAAATTTCTACAACAGCAGGATCAGGACTTCATCAATCAAGCAACCAAGCCCAGCAGCACCTGCATGCATACAAAGAATTGCATGAACATCTTCAGCACTGCAGAGGGACCTGTGCATGCCTTAAGGGACCTGTTACACAGCAAGAAATCAAACAACAGTCAAAGCTAGCTCTACTCAGATGTCAATGCCACAACAGTCAAATAGTGTAATGTATTCCTTGTTTTTAACACTTAATTTCCTAGATTAATTTTTATGTTATTTTAATAGCTATGACTGTTAGTAATTAGTTCCAAAGGCATATTTCCATTCTCTCTTATTTCCCTAAATTCTTCCCTACCCCAATCTACTCCCTACTCTAAAATTCATACACCCCTCACTCTAACACTCCCTAAACATTCCATATCCACAACCATTACCGCCATATTCATTTCCAAAATTTATCCCTTAGAAGAATACCAACGGGACACGTGGCTATCCTTTAAAAAAAAAAAAAAATTATTAATAGAATACCTTTTTATTAATAGAATACCCTTTTTGAAAAAAAAATCAAATAAAAAAAAGGGGGTCATTATACCAAAGCAAAGGACAGCCGGCCTATTCATTTGGTTGCATGGGCCGAGTGATGATTCACCACCCGACGTACACACACCTCTCGGTGCTCCTATCACAACGTTCATACAAGTAATACTGTCATCATTCCTCTGTTTTGAAATTAAATGCATGTTGCATCGAGCTCATTACAAAGGAGAAAAACAGTGGTCGTTTTTATTTATTCACAGGATTATATACAGTGGTATCAAATTCCAACTACATGCGCTAGTGCATAAGCTTCCACAGGCATAATCTCCCATAAAAAGGACCGAGGACAGAGTTTCGAATCTCGTTGAGCTCCATACCAAATAGACCCAACAACACAGTGGACATTAAAGGAGCGATTATCTCAGGTAACAACTCAAACCTCGTTAAAATTCGCAAGATAGGAAGCTTGACCCTTTGTCAAAATGACAAGCCAGGTCGAGCCAAAGATATTTGACAGCTCTCAGTACCACGAGGACTGTATTTCAATCCTCAGGGACATACAGTGGTTACCATTCCTAGAAAAATTCAAAGGAAGCAACGAGGAAGTTGCCAAACAATTTGCATTCACGTTCAATGGGGAAAAGGCCTTGATAGGCACTTTCTCATTTAGAGTCTCAGAGGACACCATTGCCCAAGCAACAGGGGTTAGTCCAGAGGGCGAAAAATACTTCAAAACCAAGCAGTTTAAGGAAAAATTGTGGACCCAATTTATGTCCAGGTCACGAGTCTCAGCAGTAAATTGGAAGAAGGGTGTCCCACGAAGTTGGCTCGTGCATCCTTGGGACGAGATGGTTTACATTCTCCAGAAGTTCGTGACCTGTGAAGGCCGCTATAGCATCGTCTATTTGTATCACATAAAATTGTTGCTGCACATAAAGAAACAATGCGTTATTAGCTTGCCATATTTCTTGCTACAAAGCCTAACCAAAATGTCTAAAACTGTTCAGAAGCAGAAAGGAAATGAGGACAAAAGTTTATACCATTTTGGTTTAATTAAAATCCTTATTGAAGACGAAATGCAAAGACGAGGAAAGACATGGAAGGAATTCCTCACTGCCAATCAGATTAGAGACGAGGAAGACAGAAAAATCACCAGAGGACTCAGGGTTTATGAGAGATATTGATGAGGAGATTCCGGCCTCATCCAGAGCCAACAAGGTACCTGTGAGCAGTGTAAGAACCAGACAGATGAGGAAATAAGATGCAAAAAGAGCAGAACAAGACAAGGTGTTCACCACCTACTCAAGAAGGACGAGGAGGGCATCGAAAGTCCAGCTACAAGAAGAGTCAAATGTGCCTGTACAGATGGACATTCAATGCAGTGGTCATTCACCACCAGAGCCAGAAGCCGATGTGTATATTGAAAGCCACTCACCCCCGGGAGCCGATATAGAAGTCGAGAGCAATAACAAGCAAGAGAGAGGGTCTCCACCTCCCGGTAAGAAACAAAAGAAACTAGAGCAGCAAATTGAAAAACTAAAAGAGGAACTCATGGAAGCCAATATGTTAGAGAAAGTCATTAAAAAGGAGAACCAAATGCTCCGTACACAGAGCAAGGAAATTCAAATGAAAAACGACAAGTTGAAAGAGCGGGTTAGTGAGCTAGAAGCAGAGCAGACCGACATTTGCAAGTGGGCCACCAAGTGGTACAGCCAAAAGAAGACCTTAAAGGAAAAGTACAGAAGGCTGAAACAAGAGATCCACGACCAAAAAGATGCCCAGGTAAAGAAGAACGTTGACACACTACTCAAGGCAGCAGAGGTACAGGCAGGAACTGAGTTCAAAGGAAGCACATCAGGGTTGGCATGAGGACATGCCAAGTCATTAAGTCGGGGAGAGATGTTGGTACCATTCTAAGACCCTTTTTCCCTCCCAAAACATGACCATTTCCTACCTTTTTCTCATCATCCATTCCTCAAATGCCTTGGAAATTAATTAATTTAATAGTTTTTAGTTGTTGAAATGCATATTAATTGATTTAGGGGTTTTGTGTTGATAAATTAGGATTTTAGGCCTAAATCACTACAGGAAGTCTCAACAACCTGTAAATGGCTTATTATGTGACATGTGGCATGGCAGCTAGGTCGGAGCTAAAGGCATGGGCGAAAAGAGGAATGTCCAAGCATGGACAAGCACCTATCCCGCATTGGAAACATTCCTCCTATATGCACGGTCAACGCTTAGTCAACTCTGGCATGTTGGCACAAAGGCAGCAACAGCATTCATTTTTTGTCCATTTGATTTTAAGTTGTTTCCTATTTTGATTTTGATTTTATGCATAAGTCGATTAGGAACATCTCTGCGTTTTTACCAAAAGCAGCAACAGCCGCTATGGATAAACATCCATTTTTCAAGGGATGTAATGCATGTAATTAAAAGACCGGACCGGGACCTATGTTCGTTTACACATACACGCTATCATTTTGATAATACAGTTACGTTTTGATATTGCCACTCCTGAACAAAGCTTTTGGTTTTTCAATCTAATATTGCATACTTCATTTTAATACTGTGATCGTGGTGTGATTATCTCGGTGTGCCAGAGACGCGGACGGGCCCTGTGTGTGTGGTATACCGACATACATTTCGTTTATGTTTACATTTCGTTTATGTTTGCATTATATTCACATTGTAGTTTTAACTTTGTTTACAGTCAATTCGTTTGAATGAAACTTGAATACGATTTATAGCTTCAGAGATTTGATTGTATTGATGAATGCGTTAATTAGATGTCTATACATGTGTTTGAATAAACCCTCTCCTGGATTGTGAATTGCATCCCGTAAAGGATTCGATCCCGGGGATGTGTATAAAACACTGATATGGATAATGGTTACGAATTTTCCTTTGCATGCCTTCATTAAATATTCATGATTGTTGAATAACATTGAACAGGGGTTTCATGTTGGTGTCTCTGTAAGGGGACCGAGCCTTTCAAGATAGTCATATACAGCATGATATGAATTTCATTTCAGTTGCTCATAACATATGATTTAATGCTTAGTTAAGACTGTGATTGCTAGTTTAACAATAGATTTAATCCCAGCACTGTACTTAGGAGTCATAGGTTTAAAGTAGATCCTTTATGCTTATATATTTTAGGCACACGCCTCTAAGTAAACGCACCCTCGTTGACAATTAATTTAGACCGATCTAGCACCCCTAGATAGGACACTACAGGGTGATTGACTAAAGGGAGATTTGGCTTAGCCAATCTACGGTCGGGTGGAACGTGGTAGTCCCATACCAGGTTGCCTTTTGCATTCATTAATAAGAGGTTTTCTCCTTGGCATTTTATGTGTAAATGTATTGGTTTATATGTGGATTCTATGGCTGATGTATCCTTTATATTTATGTTGTTTTTATGCTGATTATAAGGATGTATTATGAGAATTATGATGTATGGCTCTCCTCATGTTTTGATTGGTAAATGATTGAACAATGTATGTATGACCTAATAGATGATAATTCAACTAATGATATAAGGGAAAAATGCTTCTTAGTGATTCTCAGATAAATATGAGACCGTTATGCTTAAATATGTTGTTTACACCTGTAGATTACATATTTGTGATATGTTTCATGAAATGACAATCATGGTGAGTAGGGGTCTAGTCAAAGGCTTGTCCAAGTAATTGCATTTGTAGCACCATTCCCTTGTTATATTTATGTTCTAAAGGCATCATTAGTTCCGACCAGTGACTTGGGCTCTGGGCCTAAAAAGGTGGCTCAAATCCCGGAGATGTTGGCACAAAACTTAGAAAAATAGTCTCTAGACGGTGGCATACCATGCTGTGGGAGCATCCAGAGCTCTCTGGATGTAGGCATTCCCATATCATGGGAGAGTCAGGGAGTTAATTGGTCTAAAAACTCAGTGAGACCCAAGGGTTGGTTATCTAAGAGGTTGGGATGGTTCTTGGGAGTCATGTTGCTAATGTGGAAGGTTTGTATGTTGTGTTTCCATCGATTCCACTTCCTTAAGGTCGCATAGGAGGTTGAATCCCATCATAGTAGCCTCTTGTCACATGTTTACCCTGGTTGGCTGGCTACTTGGGTAGATGTGGGAGGAGGGTGTTACAAAGTGGTATCAGAGCATGGTTCACCCGTTAGACTGGATGGGCAGTGTGTTGGTCATGCATTCATGTTGGTTGAATATGTGTTATTTATGTTTGTAGTCCATGTGCTTGTTGCATTTGCATGGTTTTGATCATGGTTGTAGTGATGTAGCCATATGAAGGTTGATGGTGTTGTTGTGGGATGTGCCATCATGAGTGTATGGTTGTATATGCATTTGTTATGCATGTTGGTGTCTATATGTTTTTATGCATGCATTTTCATGGTGAAGGTTGTTCTGCATAAGGTCATTGTATGCAATTAGGTCATCATGATGATATTGGTATGTTATGATGCTAATGTGTTGGCTAAGATAGAGTAGGATATACATATCATTAAAGTGAAGTTGCAACAATAGACTTTGGGGTAAGAGTAGATCATCACACAAATTTGTATGGTGGGCATGCAAGTACGTTTGTTAAACGGTTTGTTATAAGCATTAGGGTTACTTATATTCTTGTCATTTTATTATTACTATGGTTACATGTATGAAAAATGCTAGTTGATTAGTGTAGTCATATGCACATGTGTTGAATAGTCATGAATGATAGTAACCCGTGGTTGTATGCATTTCTATTGTTGTTTTGTATTAGATAACTTGATGATTATGTTATATGTTGTTGATGAGTATGTTATAGGTTGACTTGTTGTTGTTATATGATAGTTAGCTTGATGATTAGGTTATATGTTGTTAAAGAGCATGATATATAACTTGTTATTGGTATATGTTAGTAACTTTATGATTAGGGTTATAACATTAATATCTTGATGTTATATGTATCATAATAATTTGGATTTGTCTATGCAAATGGTTAGGGCTATGACATTCACATATGAGTTAATATGTTGTGATATTATGGGATACTAATCTAGACTGACTCTGCAGATGTGATTACTATGTATGAATGATAAATTTTTATGAGTTTATGATGTGAACATGTTAGCTAGTCACTGTTATGGATATCATGACCTTATTTATGGTTGAGTTGATATGTTGTGAATTTATATCACGCTAATATGGATTGACTGTGCATACAAGATAACCTCCCCTAAGATACATTAAGGTATGGGCTTCCTTATGTCATCTACTTTGTGCTTGAATGCTTGCTTATGTCATCTATTTGGTGTTTGAGTGTTGGTGTCTATTATGTCATCTATTTGGTGTTTGAGTGTTGGTGTTTATTATGTCATCTATCTGTTGTTGAAAGTTTGATTAATCGCATGATATGAGTATGTTTCTATAAGATTGCATCAAGCAATGATATTGTTTTAAGATTGTTTTACTCACACATATGTGTTGAGATAACTAACATGCACTTTAGTGTAATAGGTGAAAGTTGTAGTATTTTTCCTAATGACTATGAGTTGACTATGTATTATGACATGATTGTTAGTCTTGGTAAAGGTTGATTTAAAATTGATAGATATGATTTTCTTGATATTTGGAACATGTGGTTGATATGTGTGAGCAGTTCCAGGGTAACATGCTTGGCATTAGTATGACAACCAGGTGGATTGGTTGGGTCCATTGGTGTAAATGGACGATGGCAGGACAATCATGAGAAAAGTCATCAAGAAAGGTAAAGTAAATGGATTATAGGTGTCATATGCCTTGGCTATGTTGGGAATTGTTGTTCTCAATGTTGTGCATGTGTTGCACGCATAAAGGGAGTTCTCTTAACCTTATGATATCTAGTAATTATGTTATGATCATGATTATGCTGATGTTTATATACGTATGTATGTGTGTGTGTGTGTGTGTCGTGGCATGACAGGATCATGATTGTTTTATGCTAATGTTTATATATATGTATCTATGTATCCATTAAACTATGTCACTGTCTGACAGGGTTTTCAGGGATCATTCTTGTGGAGGAATGATTTCTTATGCAAGTGAATGGCATGACATGGTTCCTGGTCTTATTGGAATCAAGGGGAAGAGTAGTCATGACAAATATATGAGGTAAGTATCATGTTGATATGAATTGATATTGTATGCTTGTGTTATGCCTTTGTTTATGTTATGACAGGTAACTTTGAGGGATACATTAGCTGAATGAAAGTAGTGAGATTTGTGGCATGCTAGGATAAGCATGGATGGCAGAGAGACACTAGAAGCAAGGTTGCCTGGTAGAGACAGTGTGGCTTTGAATGTGTTGTACTACTATTGTGCATATGTTGTATAGTTGTACATGTTGTATCTGTGATGTTGTGAGCATGCAATGTCGTGTATATATAGTGTGTGTACATGTTGTTTATGCAATATTATGTACAAGGTGGTACAAATAGTGATGTGTGAATATTGCATATACAGTGATGTGTATAGATGGTGCTATGTACATGTTGGATATGCGGTGTTGTGTACATATTGTACTATGCACATGATGGATATGCAGTGTTGTGCACATATGGTACTATGTGTATTTTGGATATGGAGTGTTGTGTACATAGGGTGTTATGGAAATACTGAGAGGGGGGGATGAATCAATATTCTTTTTCAATTGTTATTTTTGTCATTTAAATCATTTATATTTAGAACACAAAATGAACAACATGAATAAATGATTTTATTAATATAATCTTTACAAGCAATCAAGTACAATGTATATAGGGCTCCAACCAGTTGCTAAGCACCAACTTGGACTTTTTGTGAGGCTCCAACCTCCAAGGCACCGACCCTGTCTTATCAAGGCACCAACCTTGGATTTAGGAGCACTAACTCCAAGGACACCAGTCCTTCCAATTCTGAGACACCAACCCTATCTTGTCAAGTCACCAACCTTGGATTTATGAGCACCAACTCCAAGAACACAAATCCTTCCAATTCTGAGGCACCAACCCCAAGGGCTCCAAGCCTTTGCTATATATTGTCTAGATATGTTCGGTAGTTATTCTTTGCTCCAAACATCTTCTTCACTGAATTATGTCTATCTACACCTTCACTGCTACATCAAAGACAACATGTCTTCATATGCAGGAGTCTTCACAACTCTTCATATTGCCCTAACAGAGTCTGCAAAGTTACCTTATGATGATTTCAAATAGGTATCATGATCTCCAATAATGTCTCCAAGATTTGTTGAAGCTTTCCAACAAGATATTTGTGCTAAGCCTCAATGTATGCACAAAAGCAATTCTTTGTTTTCAAGTCTTTGTTCTTTACTGTTGTGGTAAGTCTTTCAAGCATGACTGCTTCTCACTGTTCTTGCTATCGCGATCTCTTACTTCCCAAAAACAGACTCACAAACGCTTTAATGTTGGTGCTGGCTACTACTCCCTTCAAACGATTTCAAATGAAACTTTATTTTTCCCCTTCATATAATTGTTCTTCAGTTTGTGTTATGTACTTGATTAATTCATCACAGGCCTGAGCCTTTCAAACATTAACGCAATAAACATAATTGCTTCGTCCTTCGGCTTCCTCCTGTCCTGTTGGAACTTCAACTTCCTTCTGTCCTGCTGGACCTTTGGCTTCCTTCTGTCCTGTTAGACCTTCGGCTTCCTTCTATCCTACTGGACCTACGACTTACTTCTGTCCTTTTGCTTACATCTCTCTCACTCGATCTTCGGCTTCTTTTGTACCTTCATCATCTGCCAAACCTCTCTACTTATTCTTTCGTTCGCTTAATCTTCCGGCTTCCTCTGTTCCTTCAAGTTCACGAGTTGTGAATTGTTACTTCTTCTTTGTGATAGATGCCCAAGATATGTTACCCATATGGAGGTCCCACATGCCACGTCATCAACTTTAATCGTAATCGCAACTTTTGGAGGTCTTCTCATAACATAGTCGATCCCCTATGGCCGACGGAACGGATGCGATATGATCTTAAGCAATTGTTAATAAACCCGTTGGGTCCACAGCCTTATCACAATCGACAATTTGCGAGACTTCCACTGGCACATGGATTAAAAATGGCCTTAACCCTCGCAGTTGGCCATGATCTAAGGGATGACTATGAGATCGACGGCTAGGATTGAGTGTGGAACTTCAGCCACGATCAAGGAATTCCATACTTTCCTACCCCCGCTCTTCCTATAGTTGTTGCTCCTGTGACTTCTCTTCACTCTTCCGCTCTTCCGATAGTTTTCTTCTTAACTCCTCTGTTACCGTTGTTGCTCTTTGTTCTTTCGATAACACTTACCCTTGGGCATATGCGATAACCTACTTCTCTTGCACCAATGACTTGTTTCTTTGATGGCTTTCAATAAACTCTTCATCTTACTCTTTGGCTTCTTGCTCATGTTGCTTTACTAGATCTACTATGTCATTTGTTGTTTACTTGTTGTTCAATTGCTGATCAATTGACCTCTTGCATCATTTTTTGTTCAATTGTTGTTCAATTGATGTTCAATTGTTGTTCAATTGATGTTCAATTGACCTCATGCGTCATTTCTTGTTCAATTGACCTCCTATTGTTCAATCCACTTGGGTCCTCCATCTCATCATATCATCATATATCAAACTTTCATCACTATGAGCATTATGATCAATGGGTATCAATGGGCAATCATGTATCAAATAATTTGCCATCACGAACACTGCTATATTGACATCAATGAAAACCTAGATTAACAATCTCCCCCCTTGTCATTGATGGAAATATTCTTCTTCTCTCCCCCTTTGACATCAATGGCAAAGGAGTGCACAAGGACTCCCCCTATCGAACTTCTTTTGTTCTTTATGAATAATATATTTTATGGGTATGTTACTCCCCTGTCATGGAGCTCTTCTTTTTACTTAAGATAGAAGGATTGATGCCTCATCATCAACTAGCACATTATCCCCTCTTCATGTCTTAGAACTTCTCCATAATGCTTTCAACAATGCTTAAATATGCTCCATTTCAATGCTTCCAAATAGGCTCCAAATATCCATACGCCAAATGTTCAATTCCAAGTTTTTATGCTTCTACAATTCGAATTTTGTTGTCTTCACAGTCAGAATTAAGGAATCTTTATAGTCTGAATCAGGAGAAGATGCCACTGAAATTGTCATTCTCGATATCTCTCTTCAAATCAGGATTCCTTTGTATCTCTGTGCTTCTCCTTAAGTTACTGAGCTATATTCGACTACACAACATTCTCCTTTCTATAGTCCTTTTGATGAGCCATATTTTCCTTGTGTTCTTGTAAAAGTCTCTGCAAGTTAGACCAAAACTTGCAAGTTATCTCCACTAGAAGATTTTGATATCCAATCTGTGACTGTCTTTTAAATTATTTTACTGGTTGACAACTTTTTTCAATGCTTCAATTATGCTAGATTCTTCCAACTGCTCTTGCTTCAAGCTCCATTCCTAGATGTGTTTGTTTGCTTGAAGGTTGCCACTGTCCTTGATTTACTTTTTCTCACATTATATCCTTGAGTCGAGTCATTCAACTTCTGTAATACCAACAACATAGTTATTTGCCCTATTTCTCGAGCAGTTGATGGCCTTCTCTGCTGCTCCAATTTCTGCTTACTGATCAAGTGGAAAACATCTTCAACAGCAGTCCAAAGAATGGTTACAAGATCATGTTCTTCAATGTAGTGCTCCTGAGAAATGATTTTTATCAAAGGATGATTGTTAATATAGCTCAACAAGGATTTCATAAGGACCCTTTCCTGAATAGCTTCTGCAATAATGATCAAGAATCACAAGCCCCCCCTAACTGTATGCATGGTCTCTTTTTGGCATAATCCCATCATCAAACACTCGAAATATCAAGAATATATTCATCAAGTTAGCAACATGTGTTGTTGGCTGGAGGGTTCAGGATATTTTCAGATTGTATTTTCTTTCTTCTCCATACTTGTGTAACTTTCTTTTATGGCATGGTTTTAGCTTGAGAAGGTGCCCAAATCAAGTTACAATTACGTGCCATATGACCAATGTTATGACATTTGAAGCATTCTATGTTGTTCCTGAATAAGAATTCATGACTTCTTCTTGCGAAATTGCTTCTCAGAGATTGATGGGGATCATTATAAGCCCTACAATCTTTTTCCATGTGTCCAAAGTTTGTACAAGAATAACAATAACCAAGAAATAAACTTTGGTACCTGGGAGATGGAGATTTCCTTGATGTACTTCTAAAGATCCTTTGATGATAATTATTGCTTCTTGCATCCTTGACAACATTTGCATTTCTTCTTGGAACATGACTTCCTTAATTATCGCCTTGAATCTTATCTTTACCTTTGCTAAAACTGGGAGCATCAACATTTCTTTTTGAATTCCTCATATCCTTGTTGTTTGAATCATTATCATTCTTACTTGAAGATTCACCTGCATACCCGAGACCTAATTTATCAAATGGACATCTTTGATGGCTGAGCATGTCATTTAAGGCTTGAGAGCTCTTTAAGGTTTTGTCCATCCCTTCAACCTTTTTCCTGAGGGAGACAATCTCTTCTTCCAATTTTTTGCAATCATTATTCTTCTTAGCAAGTTGTTTCTCAATCTCCTCCTTAATACGTATTTCTTCATTTGCTTCTAATTTAAGGGAGATGATATTTGACTTCATTTTCCTTTGCTAGATTGCTCTCCATTTCTTCCTTGATCCTTGTAGCTTTACATGTTTCGGCCTTGAGAAGGTTGATGTTATATTTTAATTTGAATATTTCTCCATCCTTTGCTTTTAGTTGACATATCATGGTGTTTCTCTCCTTTTCTGCTTCATCAATTTGTCCTTCTATGATTTCCAATGCTCCCATTGCCCTCTCAGCTCCTTGTGCTAACTTTCTTGCTTCTTGTAGTTGAGATTTAAGAGAGGAGACCTCTAACTTGTACCGACCAATCTCTTCTTAAGTGTGTTCAAGCTCTTGTGCCTTTGTTCAAGTTGACTTGACAAGGTATCTTCCTGTTTCTTTGCTTTATCCAATCGATTTGTCATGGATATGACTTCTTCATGATGCTTTCTTTTGCTTTCATGAAATTCCTTCTCA
>APFE031210424.1:13669-31215 GCA_000404065.3 Pinus taeda | reverse complement strand
ACGCTTTTTGAAGGAGAGGGGCATGTTAGGCCCCTATACTACTAGTGTAACCCCTTATTGTTATTAGTACAACCCATTTATTATATTGATGTACCAATGTAGTGCCCATATTGTTACTATTGTGCCCCATAGAAGCCCACTATTGTTATTATTGTGTCCTTAAATTATTATTGTTATGTAGGCTCTGATTATGTTATAACCCCTAAGACTCCTATATATAGAGAGGAGGTCTTTTCATTTGAATCATACAAGAATTGTTCATTTATGTAATGTAAAGGAGGTTGCCCCCTCGAAGAGGATGAATTCTAAGGCGTTGATCTATCTTTTCTATCTTTTCTTGAGCTGGTTCATAACAGGTCCTTTGTCAACATGTATGATGGTTACTCTATAGTGTTACAATCAAAAGGAAGCATGTGTGGATGAAATCCATGGAAAAATGAACTCCATAAATTTGTTGTTGAAGAATGGCCTTAAGGTAACCTTGAGACTTGTATCATTGATTTTTCATACTATACCTAAGATTTAATTATCGTAGAAGTGGGACCGATGATCACATAGAATTGATAGAGCTCAACTACAAAGATTATATGTAACACTTGGATGACTATAAGACTTTGGGATTTGGTTAGTAATGACTATTTTTTCATTAGTTGATTATTTGTTGTGATCATTAAAAATGCCTCCTACCTACAAAGAAGGAGAGCCACTTAAATTTATAAAAGGATTCTTTTTTTTGAGCATAAAACTATTAAAGATTGATGAAATCATATGTAATGAGTAATTTGGAATTTATTTTATTCCTGTGTTAGTTTTCCATAATTTTAATAAATATGAGATGAATTTTTTTTTGTTGAGTATTCATCTCATTAGTTCCATTACTTTGTTTTTCAGGTTCATTTGTACTAGAGCCATTTCAGTAGTCCTCCTCACTTCTTCATTACCTCACCTTGTTTGCATGAGGACATGCAAAACCTTAGGCATAGGGGAGTGGTTGTTGGGACCTTTTCAACATATTCAGTTCATTCTCTTTAGCTTCCTTCAACATATCATATTGGCACTCATCAACTCCATCTCTTCTAAATCATTCTAGACTCTCAACCTTACTTTGCCTCATCTTCAACTTCATACAACTTTCATTGCAGCATGTGGTACAAGTCAAAATTCAAAAGGTATACTTGAGGTAAAACATGTTTAAAGTCTCTTTAAATCATTAAAATTTAATGAATCTTGATGATTAACCACTTCCTATTCCATAGATATCTACTTTTCTTAAACCACCATTAAACTCCCAATTTCCAAATCCATCAATGCATATTCTAGTAAGACCATAAGAATGAAAAAGTATTATGGTACATAAATAAAGCTACATATATAGTGTCTTCTCCTTGTACATCATAAAGAATTCGCAAAATCATCATATGAATGTTGTCAATAGGAGGATGAAATCATTCTTGTTTATCTAAGAAAAAAACCACAAAGTGAATAATGGTTTTACAAAGTTTCCAACTCTTATCCTCATTCTTACCTTATATCATCCACCGTCCTTTCCTAGTCCATATTTTGTTTGTCCTCAATTTTTGCTACATTGTTGTGAAACACATCAAGTGTATGATGGTATGAAAATTCACCTTTAATCACCTGCACTAAGAAACAATGTCATAGGTGAGGATTTTTGTTTGCATGAGGGCATGCAAAATCTTAGGCATGGGGGAATGTTGAGATTTGAATATGTGATATAATTTAATATATAAAGTCTCCATTCATAAGTTATATACTCACATTTATGACACGTTCCATAACAATTATACCACCAATATCTGCTAAATGTACCTCTTTCACCTTATGGTCAATTATGATGGTTTTCTTATCCTTTTAATGGTTAAATGTGTTTTTAACATGGTTTTATCAATGATGGTTTACTAATGTGGTTATGTGGCCAAGAAACAAGTTCAAATATGAAAATTACTATTTCTCTACCAGCTCAGTAACAACTTGGTAGTTCAGTACTTGGTTCAGTACTAGTTCAACAATTTAGTACTTAATTTTGCACCTGCACGAATGGAGAAAAAAGTCAAAATTATAAAATGTGTTTTTGTTCCTCAAAGCATGAAATATTAGGTGCCACATGGGCTTAATAGGTTGGTACATGCATTGTAATATACCCATCTCACACATGTGGGATTCTAGCACATGATTTAAGCTACAATAAAAAATAGGTAACAATTTTGAAATTGCCATCTTGATTTACGTGCATATGGTGGCGAATCTCAAGAATTCGAGAGATGGGTTTTTTAAAAACATAACAATTTGCTTGTATATAAAACTATTTCACAAAATTAAATACTGTGTCAAAGTTACATCTGGTTCTTCGAAGCGGTTTTGTACAAAATTTCTACAAAACCCAAATTGGCAAAAGTATTCAAAAAATCACCTTAATGCAAAATTTCTAAGGCCATAGAATCGAATTAGGAAATTCCAAAAGAGGTTGTTGTTGATTATATGGAAAATTAGGCTCCATATAAACAAATTTACAAAATACATCATGGAAGAGAAGACATGGTTGCTTCTTTAACACTAATTTGTATAAAATTACAAAAAACCAGATTTCTGAGATTTTCCTCTAAAGTTGTAAATTTGTTTTCTGAGTTTAGGGGATTAGATATTATCCTTACCCACTAGTTGTAGTGTATAAATAAGGCCCAAAAATTATAACGAAGGGGTTCAAGAGTTTGTACTTGAATATTTTGTGAGGGAGAGAAATCATCATTTGGAATTCCTTGTAAATTGTATTTTTGTTGAAGGTTAATAAAGATCACAGTTGATGGTTCACTAGGTTTCTGAAGAATTTAAGATTGTAAGTTCTTATCTACCTTGTTGGTGTTAGAAAGGGCCCATTGATCCAAATTGGTGAGCTATTGTACATGATTAGTTTAGATTTCTTGTTCTTGTTCTTGTTCTATTATGTATATTAATATAGTTTTTTTATTTGGTACCTATGTTATAGTTAAGTTCGTACAATGAAAGAAAAGTTTCGAATGTTTATGGTTAATTATATTTGTATATATGTGATGAAGTGATTCTCTTATATGATTGATCTTGTCTGAATTTAATAGCTGTGTGGCACACCAGGTTTCTTAGGCCATTACAAGCAACATGTTTTAGTGTAGTTTGATAAATTTATTGAGATTTGTTTATTGAATTTATAGAATTGTTTCCTTTCCAATTCTTTGCAGAATTGCTTTGAGATTTACGTTTCAAGAAAAATTCATGGTTACATCTTTCATATTTCATGAGCTAGTAAATGGAAAGTCTTGAAACGATTTAATTATTTACAGAAACATAGTAGTTTCTAGATTGCATGTTATTCATTGGATTTCTTTCCTTGAGTAGTGTTATTTAGTTTTGAAGGGTGTGTGAAGAATAGGAATGGGAGATTTCAGTTTCTACTGTGATTGAAGCATTTAACTTTGAACCTATTTTACATTATATTTTAGACCTAAGAATGTGACTAATGCTTGGTTAATATATTACTCAATAGACTTAGAATAAAATTTCCTTTCAATATTTTAAATTGCGTTTTGTATTCTCAACTATATTAACTTAGGCTCTAATCCTGCATCTCCTGTGCTTGCATATCTAAGTCTTGCGACCCTAAATTGATAATTAAATGTTGGAATTAGAATACATATAATTTTTCCAAGAGTACATGTTGGGCATGGAATCCCCCCCGAAGCATGTTTTGGGGCTCAAAGCCCATGTTTTGACCGAATGATACTGTAAAGCCCCACAAATTGCGGCTGCAAAAGTATGTTAGAGTCATAGGTCTGTCTGCCCTAGTTTGTAATGTAATGTTGACCTATCCATGGTCCGCGGACCATGGGATTGTATAAATAGAGTGAGGCTCTAAGTGTAAAAGAGAGTTAGGAGGAGCAAAGTATGAGATAGAGAAGTAGAAGCACAAAGCAAGTGTCTAAGTGTGTCTTGGGTCGTAGAGTAGGAAAAGGCTTTACAGTTGAGTGCGCAGAGGCCTATTTGTCCGTAGTTGAGTGCGCAGATTCCTGCAGCTGAGTGCGCAGGGCGGAGTCGAGTCTATAACCAAAGAAGAGAATAATAAAATAAGTTTTATCCAAATTCTGTGTATCTGTTCTTGAGTTATTACATGTTTGATATCAATTGCAAATATACTATTTATTTACTGCACACACTTGTATGCATGATTTATATTGCTAAGTATACTTTACACATGCAAGTAAGTTAATTTAATCAACTAACGGTGGAATACTAGTAAGGACTTGGGTAATAACAACATTCGGCCCCTGAGTAGGGTTGCACGAAGGCAACATATCAGGCTGCGAGGTACAGGTATGCGCGTGTAGCGATGTGCGCGCAGGGTGAAAATGCGGACCACTTGAACTCATCAGACATCTCTAGGGTGTGGAAACCTGGTTCTAACACCCTCCCATACTACTTCGGGTGAGACCTCAGCCCGCGCTCCGCGGACTGTTGAGAAAGGGCCAGTAGTACCGAGATTTGTTTAGCTAAATCATCTCTGAACCTAGGTTAGGCCCCAACAAATGGTTCGTTTCTGGAACCAGGATATGAGTAAGAGATGTCTGATGTTGTGTCACTGGAATTCGACAAAGAAAGAAATTGAAGGGTGGTTGGACAGAAACATTCACGAGTTCGCGACGCAAGAAAACTAGAATCTGCGAATATCGACGAAATAGTGGTTAGAGCGCTATTTATATAAAAAAATCCACGGAATTTTCTTTGCATCCTTCCCCTCTGAGTTGTATGAGTGGATCGCAAAGCTAGCAAACAGTCAGGGAAGGTGTAGGCTCGTGTTAAGGCCCCACCATAACCCCGTTATTTATGTAGTAGGATCGAGTCATAGTTATAGTTAAGTAAAGAGTCAATAAAGCCCATATTAATAATTGTAAGTGGTTAACCCACATTTAATGACGGGACCATAGTTAGTTGCAAATGGGCCATGGTATTAGGTAGATGGTATTAATAAGAACCATGGTATTGCATGTATGAAGCATATATAAAGGACAGAGACTCCTTGCGAGGAGCATCGTGTCTTATTTTGTGATCGAGCTTGACTCTATTGGAGGTTGCCCCCTCGAAGAGGCAAGTGAACATTGCTTTCTGAATAATAAAATACTTGCTGTTGTTTCTCACTGTTCTATGTTCTGGGTATATTTCTTCGCATATTTGGCATTTTGGTATTGTCTTGTAGGTTAAGAGCATAACAAGTGGTATCAGAGTGCTTTCCAGGGCCGGTGGGATCTCCATTTTTTAGCATTTTTTTTTTTTTTTGGCTAGAGACGTGTTCCGACGTCTTTAAACCACGAGATCTGTCGTTGAGCGCATAAACCTGTGGATTTGGGGAGGTATGCATGCAGGAAATATAAGAGGTGGTCACGCTTGTTGGATTCCCATGTAACCCCTGTGGGTACCCCTTCGAGTAGTAGCGCATTAGACAGAACCGTGCATGAATTGTATTCCAAGTACCCTCTGGGTATATTGGAAGCCCCCTAGCTCCTTTGAAACCTCGCCATAGATAAACCGTCAGCCGTCTTGCTGCTACAGTACATTGAGAACAGCACTCAGAGAGATTACTCGCCCGTACGATAGGGTAGGCGGGTTGTATGGCTAAGGGTATGGTTGATCCTCCTTAGTTAGCGCTCTGAAACATTGCGCCGAGTACTACCCTTAGACCCTTATGTATATTGCAATTTGTAGCACCTAACATTCCTCGAGACCATAGTTCCCTTCTCTATCTCTAGATCACACATAATCTCTGCCAGATCAGATCTCGCAAGTGGGGGCTTTACAGCAGCAGCCGCAATCAGTACTGATATTCAAATTTATTAGAACAACCATTCAGATCTATTAGATCCATCAGATTCATAGCAGCAATCTGTTACACCATTCAGATCTCTCTGATCAACCATTCAGATCTCTCAAATCCATTAGATCCACCATCCAGATCTGAGTGTTGTGTGGGTTCCTATACCTGGGCGTAATTTTCGCAGGACTTTTGGTAGCATTGACATTTCGGAGATTCGGCGACTGCAGTATTCCTAAGAAAGGAGTAAAACTCCGTTCGAAGTTTTCAGAAAAAAAAAAGTCTGAGACTCGTCGAGGCGCTTATTGGTGACTTAGCCCATAAGAATCAGGATGACGAGCTGAGCAAGGTGGTACCATTCAATTGTTAGTGGCAAAAAAAATTCGGGCGGTCCCAAATTTTAAGTACATCAGATCGGTGCATGGTAGAAACTAAAGCTCAAGCTATGGCCAATGAGAAGATCGACAAACTTGAACAATCCTTGAAAGACATCCAAGAACAGCTAGCGAAAATAACTACAACACTCTCTACGGGCAAGGCGGAAGCCCGCGAGGAGGAATATATTGGCAATGAACACAGTGAGGGTGAGTCTAGCCACTTTCTTCACCTTTGGGGCACCCACCAACAATCTCGTCTGTGACCACCCAAGCTGGATATGCATAAATTTGATGGCTCTCACCCAGTAGCATGGATAGCACAAATGGAGCAATATTTCAATCTGAATTACATCTTGGATAATGACACTCAGCTTATGGTGCGGAGCATGTACTTGGACAATGAAAGATGGCAATGGTGGCAATGGCATCAATGTTGCAATGGAAGGCCCTTGACTTGGGACACATTCAAAAAAGCTCTTATGGATTTCTTCGACCATGACTCTGCTTTTTTGGGTCATCTCACTAAGCTCCAACAGACTGGCATAGTGGATGAATATATTACAGCCTTTGAAGCCTTAGCTTTCCGCTCTTTATCTCTACAAGATGAGTTCTACAAAGAATTTTTTATCAATGGTCTTAAAGAGGCCATACAAGCTCACGTTTGACTGCAGCACTCTCCCACATGGTTGGAGGCTTGCAAGGTAGCTCGTAAAGTTGAATTTGCATTAGCGGCCCAGTCTAATCACCCAAATTTCACCGCCAAGGGTCGCCCCCCACAGGCTCACAACACTACCCAAACACTTAAGGTTCAAAAGGTGTCACCTACAAAAATGACAGAAAGAAGAAAGCAGGGATTATGTTACTACTGTGATGAAAAATACTCCCCCAGTCATAAATGCAAGGAGCCCAAATTCTTTCAAATTGATGCTACTGATCATAGCTCATTGGAGGAAGCCCCACCACTTGAGGAACCAGAGGAGGAAGAAGAGGACAACCAGAAGGACCATGTCCCTGAAGAACTAGTTATTTTGCTACATGCTTTGGCAGGGATTTCTTTGCCTCAAACTCTCAAAATCAGAGGTTTTATTAAGCATCGCCCATTGGTAGTCTTGATTGATAGTGGAATAACACATAATTTTATCCATCAAAGAGTTGCGGAAGCAGTTCATTGTTTTGTACGCGCAATTTCTAACTTCCAAGTCCAAATTGTGGATGGGGGAACAATGAAATGTGACGACCACTGTGAAAATGTCAAACTTCAAATGGGGGATTATCAGTTAAAGACCCACATGTTTTCCATCCACATGGGAGGGTGCGACATTGTCCTTGGTGCTGAATGGCTTCGCACATTGGGCCCAATCACAATGGATTTCCAGGAATTATATATGAGCTTCAAGTAGAACAACCACACACATACCCTCCGCAGACTCCAGATGAGAGCTCCCTCTATCATCAACTCACATAGGATGGAAAAATTGTGAAAAAAGGGCCATCATGGAGTTATAGCTCAACTTAATGCCATGTGGGCCGTCGAACCCAATTCTCTTCCGATTCATCCTGAGATGCAACAGATCTTAAATAACCATCTGCCAGTCTTTGAGAAGCCTCATGAGCTTCCACCCTCGAGAGGGGAACATGATTATAGCATCACTTTGGTCCCAGGGGCCCAACCACCAAATGTGTGCCCATATAGATATTCGTTCGCCCTTACGAATGAAATAGAAAAAATAATCAAGGAACTTTTGGAAGCAGGTGTCATTCGTCTCAGCATTAGTCCTTATTCATCACCGGTGGTCTTAGTGCTCAAGAAAGATGGGGAATGGCGTGTATGTTCAGACTTCAGGGCCCTCAATAAGCTGATAGTCAAAGATAAATTTCCCATCCCGGTTGTTGATGATTTGCTGGATGAACTAAATGGGGCTCAATTCTTCACTAAGCTTGATCTTTGTTCAAGCTACCACCAAATTCACATGAAAGAAGTCGACATTCCAAAGACTGCTTTCCGAACTCATGAAGGCCATTATGAATTTCTAGTCATGCCAATCGGTCTTTGTAATGCCCCATATACTTTTTAGAGCATTATGAACCACCTGCTCAAACCATATCTCAGAAAATTTGTCCTTGTTTTCTTCGATAACATCCTCATCTACAGTCGCACTTGGGCCGCACATCTTCAGCATGTAGATCAGCTCTCGCACCTGCTCCGTGAGCATAAATTATTTGTTAAGATGTCCAAGTGTTCTTTTGGCATGGAAGAAGTTGAGTATTTTGGCCACATTGTGGGGCGTGAAGGTGTCAGGGTGGACCACAAAAAGATCCAGGCAATGCAAGATTGGCCTCAACCTAAGACCTTGAAGAGCCTGAGAGGATTTTTGGGTCTCACGGGCTACTATTGCAAATTTGTCCGCAACTATGGTCGCATTGTGAGTCCCCTCACTCAACTCATCAAGAAAAATTAATTCCTCTGGAATGATGAAGCACAACAGGCCTTTACAGCTCTCAAAAATGGCATGTGTTCCACTCCAATCTTAGCACTACCTGACTTCACCAAATCTTTTGTCATTGAATGTGATGCTTCGGGTACAGGTATTGGGGCAGTCTTAATACAGGAAGGTCGACCCTTGGCCTTCACAAGCCAACAACTAAGTGGGAAGAATCTGGGACAATCTACATATGAGAAGGAAATGATGGCCATCTTACATGCAGTAGATATCTGGCGACCTTACTTGTTGGGGAAATGCTTCCAAATCTGCATAGACCATCAAAGTCTTAAATATTTTTTGGAGAAACACCTATCCTCACCACAACAAAATAGATGGCTCACCAAAATGCTGGGATATGATTATGAGATAATTGACAAGAAAGGGCGGGAAAATTTTGTAGTAGATGCATTATCTGACCAATTTGAGGGTGAAAGTACCCTGCTCACAATTTCCCTTCTCATTCCAGAATGGATTGACGAGGCTCACAGGGAATGGTTTTCACATCCCTGGCTCTCCCAACTCATTACTCAATTGCAGGCGGATCCAAATTCCACCAAGGGCTACTCGTGGCAGGATGAGATTCTGCGCTACAAGGACAGAGTCGTACTATCACCAATGTCCACCCTCAAAAGCCACATTTTGGCGGAGTTGAACTCATCCCCCACTGCAGGACATGCAGGCTTTCAGAAGACATATGCTCGCACTCAAATATCATTTTTTTGGAAGAGAATGAAAAAGGATATTCTTACTTTTGTTGCGGAATGTGATGTCTTTCAGCACCACAAAGGAGAGAATGTAAAAGCACCAGGCACATTACAACCATTTCCCATCCCGACATCAATATGGACAGAGGTTTCTATGGATTTCATTATAGGTCTTCCAAAGTCAGGAAACAAGTCAGTCATCATGGTGGTGGTGGAAAAACTTTCTAAGTATGCTCATTTTTGTGCCCTACCCCACCCTTTTACACCAAATTTGGTCGCTCAATCTTTCATGTATAAGATCTTCAAATTGCATGGCATGCCCACTTCCATTGTGTTTGATCATGACCCAGTCTTCACCAATAATTTTTAGCAGGAACTCTTTAGGCTACAAGGTACCCAACTAAAGCTCAGTACTTCCTATCATCCACAAACTGATGGTCAAACTGAAGCAATCAACAAATGTCTGGAAACCTACCTTAGGTGTTTCACTTCAGAAAAACAACATCTCTGGGTACAGTGGTTACCTCTAGCTGAATGGTGGTATAACACCAACTATCATGCCACCACCAAAATGACTCCATATGAAGCAGTTTATGGTTAACTTCCTCCTTCCCCTACTTCTTATATCAACAGGTGCTCAAAGGTACAAGCAGTGGATCAATTCCTACAGAACCGCAAAACCATGCTCACCCATCTTAGAGAGAATCTTCATCAAGCTCAAAACTGCATGAAGCAATAGGTAGATCAACATCACTCAGAACACCAATTTCAAGAAGGAGATCAGGTATTCTTGAGGTTGCAACCATATAAGCAAACATCACTCAAAGACAAGGGGTGTCAGAAACTATCTCCAAAATTCTACGGACCATATCAAGTACTTCAGCGCATTGGAGAAGTGGCCTACAAGCTAGCTTTGCCACCCACTGCAAAAATCCATCCAGTTTTCCATGTCTCATGCCTCAAGAAAGTGATTGGGAACAATTGGAGAATTCAAACCAGTCTACCTGAACTGCATGAAGAAGGGTCAATCTGGATCCAACTTGAATAGGTCCTAGACACATGAGAACGACACCTGTGTGGCCGCATGATCAAGGAAGTCCTCGTCAAATGGAAAGACACATCTTCGGAAGATGCAACCTAGGAACCAACCACTATTCTTCAACAGTTTCTGCAGCTTTAGCCTTGAGGACAAGGCTATTCTTATGGGGGAGGGCATGTTAGGGTCCCACCCTAACCCCCTTATTTATGTAGTAGGATTGAGTCATAGTTATAGTTAAGTAACGAGTCAATCAAGCCCATATTAATAATTGTAAGTGGTTAGCTCACATTTAATGACGGGACCACAGTTAGTTGCAAATGGGCCATGGTATTAGATAGATGGTATTAATAAGAACCATGGTATTGCTCCATGGTATTGCATGTATGAAGCATCTATAAAGGATAGAGACTCCCTGCGAGGAGCATCGTGTCTTATTTTGTAATCGAGCTCGGCTTTATTGAAGGTTGCCCCCTTGAAGAGGCAAGTGAACATTGCTTTCTGAATAATAAAATACTTGTTGTTGTTTCTCACTGTTCTATGTTCTGGGTATATTTCTTCGCATATTTAGTATTCTGGTATCGTCTTGCAGGTTAAGAGCATAACAGCTCGACAAACCGATTGTGTGGACTCTAGAGTTGGTGCACAGACTAGAAGCATTAGAAGATAAGATCGTGCGCGTTGTGGATCATTAGCTTGATTGAATTATAGGAGGGTTTATCACCGAGTTCATGGTAGTTAGCTACAGCGAGGCAGAACGACGCTTCCTCAAAGGACCGCGAGGTAAGTACATTAAATATTTGAACACTTGGATTAAAATGCTACTGTGTGAAAAGTGGGTTATGCGAATAAATTGATGTTTGTGGCTACGTGAAGTGGGAGGATCTATAGAAACTAAGGTAGCATAGAGATAGAGAATAGCCCCTTGATTTCGCCTCAGCGAGAAAGTGAGGAAGAGCTCACGAAAGTTTTACCAAGAAGTGTGATCAGTTTGATAAGGCAACGAATTTCGTGCATACTACCTCCACCTACACCACAACTAGTCTCACCATATTTACCCCCATCTCTACCCACACCACCTCTGCCACCACCACAGTGCAATGTGGAGAGCACAATAAAGTTATCGCTGTTCAAAGGAGTAGGGAATGAAGATCCGGACCAATTTTGGTTCGTGGTAAAGGCTGTATGGGAAGCGCAAGGAGTCATGGATGACAACATAATGAACACAACACTAGTAAGCATGTTGCATGATCGTGCAGTAACATGGTACATTAAGCACTCTAATGACAATCCAAACACGAGGGTCATGAATATCCAAGCTATGCTGAACAAGGAATTTAGTAGCCCAAAATCAGAGACACGGTCAATTATCAGGTCTAAGGAAATCGCGATGCTTCTAGGTGAGACCGCCTGGGAACTGGATCAGAGACTGAAGGGCATGATTCGTGAAGCCAACATGACCTTGATGGATGGACAACACTACACATGGTTTGAGCATCACTAATGCCACATCTAAGGATGGCGTTGTTGGAGCAGAAGTTATCCACCCAGGCTGAAGCTTTGGAGATTGCAATGAGACTGCACGAAACCCCAAGACAAGATCCTGGCCTGGGAGTCCAACAAATCCATGTGCAACTGAAAAGCTTGTGTCTAGAAATGCAGAGTTTGAAACAGGATAGGACAACTCACCCAGAGGCGCGCGAGGAGGTATGGTGCATAAAATACAAAGGCTAGGGGCATGACAAGGACCATTGTCTAGTCTTTGCGAACTACCTAGTGAGAGGAAGGTCAATGCCATTGAGACTAGAGGCACAAGCAGGATTGAGCGTGGCACCTACATTATGATGCACGATTTGTCAAATAGGAGGGAAGCATGCTACTTATAACTGTCACCTATTACAAAAGTATACGCAGACGTCCCAACAATTGTTCTGTATTTTCTACAAGTCAGTAGGCCATGATGAACACACCGGTAGAAGTTATGAACTGATGGTGGATTAGACTCTTGCGTATAGAGTTCAGACTAAAATGTGAGCCCTCAATCAAAATGCAGGGATGGCGGGCACTAGATTTCAGAGGCGCGGGCGAGGTCGAGGTGGAATGGGACCAGGAAGGGGTCACAGACAGCTGATTTGTTACAATTGTGGAAGGCCACGACATTATGCCCGCAATTGTACAAATACAACGAGAGCATCATGTTTATATTGTACCCAATTTGATCATGAGACAGAGGACTGCCCTACACTGATAGCAAGGTTGCGCGATAAAGGAATACTTCAGCATCCCCTGACTCAGAACCTACAAATGATGAGCTCTGAGCCTTGCAAAGAGGACCCAAATGTAAACATCGTGCTCCAAATGTTGGATACTGAGAGGGGGGTGAATCAATATTTCTTATTTTTTAATTGTTCTAGTGATTGCCAAAAGCATATATAGATATGTATATGTATACACAGAACACAGAAATCAACAACTGGAATTAATGCTTTTATTAAAACTCAAGACAGTGCAATGAAATAAATACAATATAAGTATATCTGATTGTGAATGGTTGCCAAGTTCCTGTTAGCCTCCAGCTGCAACAGGTTACTCATATTTCATGATTGAAATTTTTACAGGCCAAATATGTCATACTTTGCATGCTGCAATGCTCCATATTTGCTAACAGTCACCAAAAAGAGGCCATGAGAGAATGCTATTCAAAGTTCATCTGCTACATTCCAATTTTGAAGAGTCTTTTCATTTTTGTACAAATTTTCAGCTAAAGGGAGATCCAAACAGCTTAATGTTGGTCTCCCTAGGTTTCAATTTCCTGTTTTAGAATATAGAGAATAAAAAATCTGTCCAAACAGCTTAATCTTGGCAGATTCTTAGATAGGTAGAGAATCAAAGGAGCCCAACTGCTTAATCTAGGCCCTTGGAAGAAATAAGTGTAGATGTAGAGTAGGAAGACATCAAAAGAAAAAGTTGAAAAGCTAGGTCTGCAAGTCCAAGTGCACCCAAACCAAAAAGAAGAAAAAATGTTAGGTAAGTAGGTTGGGTAGGTAATTTTGAGGTTGCAAAAGGTTGATTTGTGATTAATTCCACATTTTCAAGTGTTACACTCGTACACATCACTGTCAGGAGATAGCTCCCATTTGAAGGACTTCAAGCGAGGCATGACTAACTCCCTCTTCTTCCTTTTCCCTAAAATCACTTACTAACCTACCCTAAAGAGGTCAAGATCTGCTTGATACCTCTTAGTTTCATCATTTTCCATGTCATTAGCCTTGGTAAATATCTGCTTTACTCAAGGAGGCTCCACACTTTCTCTACAAAGTTCTATCTCCCCTTCACAGCCTAAGATCTCTGAAACTTAGCGCTTTCTGGTCACTTTCATATTAACTACTAACATTATTATTTATCTCCCTATATATTTCCCTTCCCCCTATTTAAAAACCATGTTAATAGCTCCCCTATGTAAATATCCCCTCCCCCTGGTTGAAATATAACCATAAACATCCCTTGGGAATTACTAGGTCATCTGGACTTTAGTAAGAGCCCCCATCTCTGCATAAATTTCCCCTTCCCTAGTGTTTGGACCCCTTCCGAAACACAAAGAGACCCTCTCCAAAGGAAAAAACCTCCCCCGCACATTTTCTTTGGAAATTATTAGGTTTTGATCAATGTATAAACCAAGCGCCAAAACCCATTAACCCATTTCCTAAAGTCTAAACCCACCCGCGCCGTGAAAAATTAAAAAACTAAGGCGTGCGCTGTTTCACTAAACCTCGCGCACCTTCTCCACCCGTCCATCGTCCGATCGCCTCTCCCAGATCCAACGGCTTATATCCATATCAAGCGCCCTTTTGTGTGGGCACGTTAGCACCCGATGTCCGACGGTTTTACCATCGTACACCGGGATAGCTGGCACGTTCCCATTGCATCGAGCCGCCCCTAACAGAAACCGATTCTGTATCAAAAGCGGTCCGATGCCCTGTCAAAACCTCCTTTCCCCCCATGTAACAGGAGCACCACGTCATCACGCCACGTCGGCTCCACCTCACCCCCTCTTGCCTGCGCCTGGCCCATGTCACCTGCCACCGTGTCCCGCCACGTCATCACCCCAACGTACCGCCACGTCACCCTGCTGATGTCAGCATGCTGACGTCACATCCATACCAGAGGACCCCACTACTGACGTCATCTGCCGTACAGCTGATGTCAGCAGCCAAAAACGGAAAAACGCTCAAGCGCGAAAGTCAAGCTCCGGAGCTCCGGAATGAAAAACAGAGGCAGTTTTCGATGAGCCATATTGGAGAATCTTTAGGGAATCTTTTGATTCCTTGACCCTTTTTGCACCGAAAAGGCCCGAAAAATCTGATTTTGCCAATTTAAGCGTATTTGAAGACAGAGAGAGACTGGGATCAGAGGTTAAAGAGTATCAGATCAAAAATGCAGCTAAAATCACATCAAAGAGTATCAGAGTAGCAGTGAAGCGTATCAGAGGAGGTTTTCTCAGGGCTCGAGGCAAATCCAGCATTAAAGGGAAAGCCCTGAAAGTCAAGAAATAGTTGAGGACACATTGAAAGCTCATTAGCACAAATGACTGCATATTAAACTCACAAGAGATCAGTGGACCAGAACTCAATGCACAGTTATGACAGAACCACTGCACCAAGCCACAAAGGACATCATATTAACTTAATTTTTGATCCACCCGCCACTGGCGCAACCCAAAAATACTTGATTACATTTAATTCCAGCATAAGTTAGGTTTAGAAAGCCTTTTTCCTGCAGACCTGTTTAGGTCGGTTGTAATAAATGACTTTATATATTTTGCTTATATATACCACCCTGAAGAATGGAGTAGGGGTTGGTTGGTTGCTTGTTTGTTCTTTGTTAGTTCGATATTTTTAAGCAGAGACTTGCACTGTAAATCTGGTACTTTCTATAATCAAAGACTGCTGAAAGCATGGATTCTGAAACTGTCCGCTGTGTTTAACTGGTCGAGAAGTGACTATGGAATTCCTGTGCTTCGACATGGTTCAATAAGTGTTTCTTTAACTCTGTTTAATCTTTTATGTTTGTGTCATCATAAACCCACCATGTAAGTGGTAGAAAAGAAGAATAGTTTAGGATTTGCTTGGCTGCACCCTAGGCTCAATTTCTGCAATTTCTCTATGTTTTCATCAGGAATAGTTATGAACATGTATACTTAAATGATCTTGTTTACGCTATTTCTTTCACATATGAATGTTAGTTTAGGAATTCTTAACTGCTCCTAAATAACCATTCATTCACTTCTCCTCCCTATCAGTTGGTGAAAGATTCTTGATTGCCCTTTATCACTGATTATCATTCCATCTCTTCAGCAAGTCGGTAATTGTCCCATGTGTAGCTATCCCGCTCCATAATCCTCTTGTGACCAAGAAAACACAACAGCAAACCTTAATCCATGACTCCATGCCCAATGGTTTGAAACTTATCAGACTTTCCCTTGCCTCTCTGCTTGGAATTATCTGCCTCACAATCATCTTCCATCCAAACAAAAAATAAAAACCCTTGAACTCAAAAACTAGCCTAAAATCATCCTCAACAAAGATAAATCATTTAAGAGAGAGCCCTCTCTGGTTGCAGGTGGGCTAGAACCTGCAATCCAAAGATTGGTTTGTGGTTACCTCGGCTGTATCCCTTCAGGAGCTTAGGGAAAACCTAAGTGATAACAATAATGGCGACTCCGCTGGGGTCCTCCTCAGATAATCTCACAAAACCAGTCTAAAGCTCCATAGAGGAAGACCAACCTTAAAAGGTTCGGTCGACCTGTGTTCTTAGAAAATTTCCCAAAAAACAAGTTAGAAGCTGGCTCCCAAGAAGCATTCGCGCCACACCAGATTGAATCCAGACCCGAATCCCCCCGCTGTTTTTGAAAACCTTAACATAATCCCTAAAATCCGCAGAAAGAAAGAGCAGCGAGAAGATTTTGCTGCTTCTATTCCCGAAACAGTTCTACCTAGTAGTTTCACAACCCCTGTCAAAGTTTTGTTCCGCTCAAACCCTTCTTCCCCGTGCTCATCATCCACTTCCCCAACCGCTGTGTCTTTGTCTACACCTCCATTCACTACAAATACTACCACTACCACTCCTAGTATCCCAGTCACTCCAGTCGTTCCCCTTATCCCTGTTGTTCCTCTTATCCCTGTTAATATGGCTAATAGATATGCACCCTTACAGCTGCCTGCCAATCCCGGGGCTATGCCTCAGGACTATCAGACAAAAATCACCTATTTTGATGGAACAAATTCCTGCACAGCCCTACAACATCCCAAGAAAATGTAGGATTAATTTGAGAGTTATGAGATTGATGATGACAGTGTGAGAATGAATATTTTTGTCCAAAGTTTGACCGGCGATGTCAGAACCTGGTTTAGGGCACTTACACCCAATTCCATTTTAAATCCAGAAGCCTTATACCAAACATTTATTAACAGATGGGAGAAAAAGAAAGACCCCTTGGACATACTATCTGAGTATGATACTATCAAAAAAGGACCTCAAGAGGCTGTCTTGGATTACTGTGCAAGGTTTAATAACGTTTACAATGTAATACCTCAAAATTTGAGACCTCCACCTGATCTTGCTTTATAAAAATTCCCTGATGGTTTTGATGCTAAAATGGCATATCAGTTAAGGGAAAGAGCCCCTCAAAGCCTTGCAGAGATGCAAGATGTTGCTATCATTGTAGAGGCAAACCTAATTGCCAAAAGAAACAGAGCCATAACCAAGAGAAGAACCACGTTCAAGGAAGAACCCTCAGCCTTAGATCAAAAACTAGATGCTATCATCAGCGGCATGCACAGGCTAGGAGACAGAGTAGAGAGCGTTGAGAGAAAATCATCATGGGAAGGACAACAGTCCAACACTATAAGGAACCCGAACTTCAGGAAAAATTAGACCACAAATGCTGGAAGGGCTAGCCCCGACCATGAAATTAGGCCTCCTTTCCAAGAAAATTATGCGGAGGCATCCACATCTGGTGAGCCCATAGATGAGACTCACATGAACCTGATCGATTCGAATAATGAACAGCAAATCTTTCTCACTGAAGAGGAC